>BMAU01018060.1:0-57314 GCA_019973935.1 Trichonephila clavipes | reverse complement strand
AAAAAAATGTTTATTTTTTGTCATTGTGTTTACTAAGTAAAATAGAAAATATTATTTAAATCTTATTTTAAAAATTATATATTAATTGAAAAATAAACAGTCTATTCAATGAATTCCCAACATTTCAAATTTTCATAACGCATGCGCAGAATGTTTTTCAGGTAAGGAGACCCCCCATTGTCACCCTTTCATATCTCTTCTGCCCCCAGGCGTCAGCCGCGCTCCACGCTCCACTTGTCCCAGAACCGGCCCCATGTTAAGTCTGTGGGCTCCACGCTCCACTTGTCCCAGAACCGGCATTTTATATCTACTTCCGTTACGCCACTGAAGACATACATCCCTGGCATTATGTGAAAGATGTAAAAAAGATGTATCTCACTGTTTCTTACAATCATACAAACTGGCTCGACCGACTACCGCCTTTTTTACTGAATAAATAATGATGATGTATGGTGATAAGCATGTACGTGTGTGGACGACGGCCGTCACATGTGTAGCCAGTTGACATATCGTCCGAAATTCCCAGTTTTTTTTGGAGAAAACAGCCGGGAATAACATTTGACTGTTGAAATTATTCGAATCATGATCTTATCAAGAACAAGACGAGGCCCCCGTTGTGGCTGTGGCTCGGTTGGTGCATGCCTGAAGACGTCCCTGGTATTGTGTGAAGGATGTAAAAAGAGATATCCCAGTTTAAGGGTCACCCTCGTTAGTAGACCCTTTGAGGTTGACCAATTATGTGTGTCTAAAAAACCTCCCAGAATTTTTAAAAATTTGACTTCTGTTAGAGATTATTTAATAGCTCTGTCGAAGAACCTGTAGGCTATATGTAGCATTGTGAGTACAAAAAATAATGGCTTTCATTCTTCGTCATATGTACGCAATTGCTTTTAAATAGATAAATTTGGCAATTAAATACACGACCTGCCAGTATACGTTGATCAAGGACATCGTGAAGTTTTTGTTAAACATAACTCAATCTTACTGGAAAAATTCGTCTTTTAAAACTCATAATAGTTATAGTGTGTTAGGATGAAATCTAGAAAAAGCCACATAAACGCAATTCTTCTTATAGTAATTATTAACTTGAAAGTAATTTTTGTTAAAGTTAAAGTTATCGACTTTAAAAATGCTCCGATCACCCAACCTAACACTGTTTTCCGGATAAATTAGTTTATAAAGAAGACAAAAATGCACGTAAAACCATTAGACAAGTTTCTTAAAGTAGAAAGAAGAAAATATAACAAAATTTTCTTCCCCTTTCAAGTTAATGAGTGTTTATTAACGTCGTACTCTAAATCAGTGCGAGGACTATTGAAACGGACCTCGTAATTTCGAACCACGATCAAGTGATGTGGCGATACCCGAGTCAGCACCCTCTCAACAAACTTCAACATTACGCCAACGTAAGGATTTCGAGCTATGACAGAATTATAGGAATATCCTGCATCAGTCCCTCTGCATAGTGTGTCTTCAACGGCATTGAGACTTGAACCCGATACTTGACAGTCACAGGGCGGGATCATGACAGCTAAGCTACCACGACTACCGTTTTCAAGTTGATGAGTTATAGGCAGTGGCGTAACGGAGAATTTTGGGTCCCAAGCCCAAACACGTGTAGCATCAGTCAAGTTTTAGGCCCCCTAGAGTCCCCCCCCGCAATGCGGGGATGTACATTACGCCATGGTTATAGGTAAATATTGCTATCTAAGTTGAAGAAATGTTTTCCCTCCTTATTTTCGTATTAAAAGCCTTCTCAAGATTTTCATTACTTATTCATTTTTTGTAGTTACTGTGACTCCAGTAAAGTATTGTGTGTGCTTACCCTCCCCCTCATAAAAATATATCCAAACTAAGCGCGGTCTAGTCCTTGACACTTGAGAATAATTCAAAATTATGAATTTTATTTCTAGTGTTTCATGTACTTTTAACTTTTAATGCAATTTTTGCTATTAATTCTACCGTTAAGCAACCTCTCGGGTACTATAATCTGCTAAAGGAAAATTAAAAAAAACAACTTTTTTCTTATATAAGAATGGTGGATTTTACGTAGATGGTACTTTAAGAAACTTCAATACTTTTAATATGAAGTTGTATTCAACACATAAAGAAAATTTTCTCCCTACAAATGTCTTTTCAAAGTGAAAATTGATATGTAAAGATGAATTATAACCAAACTCGCGAATTTTCACTCAAATTTTCTTAGCTAGTCAAACCATTGATAAATATTTTATACGATATCTGAAGAGATCAAAAAGTTTTATATAAATTTTCTAAACGAAATAAATGTTTCCTGAAAATTGCTCTATGAACTAAATCTTCATATTTATAGAAATTTCTCTCGGAAAAATGTCAAAGGAAAATGACCAAATAATGGAACAGCTTAATATGGTTGAGGAACCATGCGTACGAACATAACGTCTGAAGGCTCTCCGGAACAATGGACGATTGTTTATGGTTTTTTAAAGTGTTGCGCCGATTCGAAGAGAAACCTAGCTCAACGAAATATAAGTAAATTTGTGTTCTGTTAAAAATGTACCAGAAAGATTAAAGTCTTGCAGAGAAATAGCGCGATAAAAATTTCATTGATGAAGTTTTGAAAAAATGTGTACTCTTACCATATATAAAATTCGCCGTATAACGCGCACGTTTAACACAAAAAAATAGGACCAAAATTTATGGGTGCATGTTATACGTCGGGTTTAAAAATGCGACTTTAAAAATAAATAAAAAAAGATAAGCATAAAACGAACGAGACTTCTACATATATCAAAATACAGCTTATTTAAAAAAATGTCACTCCTTATGAATTTAAAGGGTTGTAGTTCTAAAAGCATACTGTTTTTTTCTAAAGCTTGGAATAATACCTCGAATAAGTGACTTCAAAACATAAGAACATTGCGCACGCACATTTAAGTACCTACGTAAAAGGTGCGTGCTATGCGGCGAATACTAAAAATTAAAAATGCTGCTTGAAAGTATAGGTGCGCGTTATACGCCGGCTTTAACGGTATATTACTTTAAACTTAAAAATTAGTTGCGATTGAATGATGCACGTTCGATAATTTTCATTTTTTATTTTACTTTTTTATATTTCATAAATTCAATGTAGAATTTTCTTCCAGGCATTCATGGGTTAATTAGGAGAAATATTTTTTCATGGCCATTAAATATAATATTATAGAATTTATTACTGAAAACAAAAAAAAAATGTGTGTAATAGATATATAGACCAATTTTAGAAACTTTTTATACAATATTTAATATTTTATGAAAAAATATTTCACTAAAATGAAATTTTTCAATATATATATATATATATATATACATATATATATGAATATATATAATGAGATTAATAACTTCTGCAATATAAGGATTGGACATTCAAGATATTTTTGTTGGAAAACACAAAATAGCAGTGTACGCACTTTTAAACACGCGGAACACACATTATATTTGTAACAATCCTTTCCTCAAAAAATTAATTTATACTTCCTGTTTTAACACGGTTTGAAATATTTATTACAATGGATGAGACTAAAGTTCCTTACTATAAAGAAGTTTGGAAATAAAATTAAAGACAGAATTTATTTCACTTACAGATACCTTATTATCCAGAATATAATGCAACACCAAATTTTTTGTAAATACATTTAGAAAAAAAAAAAAAAAAAAACCCCCAAATATACGATCCATTTCATTTTCATAAAGTAATTCAAAGGGAAATAAAATTCTGTCAGATAAGCATTTATTTAGTGCAATAAATAAAATCTACAGTAAAAAATAAGTAACGCTAAACAAAATTAGGCTATATTAAGGAAGTAATAAAAGGTATGGGCGTGCTAATAAAAGTTGTTGCATTCCATTACCTACACCTCAAATTTAGCGGAAGCCAATAAGGTTAAATTCACGGCGATCACGTGATAAATGTAGCCACGTGTTCTCCATGGAATTAAAAATTGACATTATACTTGTACTTATTTTTCTACAAGTAAGATTTAGATTAAATCTGATAATTGGGTAAAATGTTCAAGTATATATTGATACTTCAACAAATTTTCAAAATGGAAAAAAAAAGAAATTTCTTACATGTAATTTTAAATCAAGTGCATTTTTTGTTTACATATGAGAGTTACTATTGTTGACAAATATGTATATTTTGAAAGAAAGTTTCTACAAAAAAGCAAAGTTGGCAACAGCGAAAGCATAATTGGATGAAAACACGTCATTGCATTTATCATGCGACTATGACGTCACATAAATTTGTGGACTAATTCAGTGCTTCCTCAAACTTTCACTATTGGCGACCTAATTTTCCATCATAATTTTATCACGCCCCCTATACAATAATAATACGCTTTGGGAGGTGTTAAAGCTACAATACGATCTTAATTATAAACCGTACAAATTAACAAGATAAGTATTAAATTTTGTATTTGTTACTTTTAAGCGATATTTATTTTAAGCAAATTACTTTTAAGTAATAGGATAATTATTGTTATTTTCTTTACTCTAATTTTAAATTGGAAGATATTTCAAAATGATATTAAATTAAAAATTTATTTCCTCCTTCCATTGTAGTTTTACTATCCTGACATTGAGCCCCGCGTGACTGCTCCCCGGGTTTTAAGTGTATTCAATATAAAAATGTGGATGTTAGTTCTAAAGAAAGAATTGAGTAAGTATGCGTATTTCATCATGCTTTATATGTTTCAGAATACCCATAAAAATAAATCTTAGCCAAATAATCTTTCTAAGGAGCTCTCTGTGCTTTTCCAAATATAATATAACACTTTCACATGGAAAAAAGCGCAACAGTAATAAAGAAAATTATTTACAACTTCCCGAAATGAAAAACAAAAACATAATAGAAGGGACAGAACTAATCATACCAATACGTTCTAAGGTGAAACGATGATAACTGACGCAAATCTGCTTTCTGAATAAGTCTTCCTTTTCTTTCTACAACTACCAGCATTTCAATAATAATTACAGTGATGAATTTTTATCTTCCTAGAATTTTCTCTGGGTCTGAGTTTTCCCCCTTTTTTCTGAAAGAGTAGTATTTTAGGTTTAAAAGAAAACGCAGTAAAAAATCTCTCCTCGTGGGATTATAGCAAATCAAACAAAATGTTTTTTTTATTTACTTCTAGGATCAGATACTTGTGTGTGATGAACGTATTAAAGTGGAAACTTTATCGTCGGCTGATATATATAAATTACATCAATGTAAATGTGTATTTTTTTATATGTCAGAAAGTATTTTGTTTACTTCATTCAGCAAATTAATTTTTTTAAACCTTTTATTTTGGATATGCTCGCGCCCCCTTGTAGGGATATCACGCCCCCTAGGGGGCGCCCGACAGTTTGAGAAACACTGGACTAATTGGTTAGAAACACGTGTTTATCATTATCATGTGACTATGACATCGCATGAATTTAATCCATTATTTAGCAGGAAAGGAATAGTAAAAAAAATATCGCGTTATATTCGGGATAAAGCCGTAACTTTTTTCTTTTCATAAAATACAAACCTCTTTATATTTGAAATAGAAGTTAACTTAAATTAACAAAGCTTTTTTAAGGGACATAGTATACTCGAAATGGTTGAACCTTTTTAAGAGTTATTAAAATTTTTCACTGTTTTTTCACGCATAATTATATTTTGAATAAACTATTTTTTACATAAAATTTTTATATTCTTATTTAAACGTAAAATAAAAACATTAGAGCCATAAGTACTATTGTGAATGAATCAAGACTATATTTCCTTTTCGTTCATATACTTCTTTTATCTTAATTTTTCTATACCATTTATTTTTCCGCATTTTTTAAAACTTTCTCCAGATTATTTGCATTGTAAATATAAAAATACTATTGTTTTACTCAGCACGTTGATTTTGCTGAATATGAGGTTCTTTTGAAATTGTTTACAAAATTCTATTTTAAGGTTTTATTTCACACACAATTTAACTAATAATAAATAATTTGTTCAAATAATTTAGAAGGTACTTAGAAGGATATGTTTTTGAGTGTCCACAAAACCTTTTAAGCGTCTTGGTATAGATTTAATCAGTTTTCGTAATTTCTGAATCGATTTTCTCCATTCTTCTGTAAATATTGTTTTTACTTCGCATTTTGTGTTTATTTGTTGTGTTTTCTTTTTTTTTACAACAGAATCTCACCAAATATGTTCTACTGGGCTAAATAAAGTGATTGAAGAGGTGTGTTTTCATAATCCTAGGGACAGTTATAGAATGCCAGTGGCGTACATAGAGCAGTGAGCTTGGCGTCATTATACTGTTAAAAAATTAAGTCGTCTCAATATCCAATTTCGGGCAGATAATTTGAAATTTCTCCTTAAAATAATTAAATAGAGCTCATGCTTCATAATACCATCAAAAATAACAAATTACCTAATTCTAAAGCCGATTTACACCCCACGCTGGAACACTTCCACCTCCATGATTCATTGATCCAACTAGGTTCTTGGGATTAAGTTTCAGAAAAATCAAAATTGACAGCAAATTGATTGGGATGGCAGATAATTCAACATTTTTGGTTCCAATGGGCCTATAATAGCCCCTGTAATTGAAAAAATAAGGAGTTTAATTCCAGGAATTTATGTGGAACAAGAACTCCTTCACCTCCATGCTTCAGCATTGAAGTAAAGGTGTTCTAGCGTGGGGGTGTAAATTGGCCTCAGAGTTAAGTAATTTGGTATTTTTTGATGGTATTGTGAATCATGAGTTCTATTTAAATATTTTAAAGAGAAATTTCAAATTATCCGCCCGAAATTTGGATATTGGAGACGACTTAATTTTTAAACAGGGTAAACAGGGCACTGCTCTCAATGTACGCCACTGGTGTCTCTATAACTGCCCCCAAATTATGGAAATCCCTCCTCAATCACTTTATTTAATCCAGTAGAACTTATTTGGTGAGATTCTGATGTAAAAAAAAACATGACAAATAAACACAAAATGTGAAGTAAAAACATAATTACAGAAGAATGGAGGAAAATCGATTCAGAAATTACAAAAAAAAAAAACGATTCAATCTATAAGAAGGCGTTTAAAAGTTTTTGTGGACACTAAAACATATCCTTCTAAGTACTAAATTAAGAAAGAAATACAATATTTAAAGCTAAGTTGAGATTTTTGTTAAGTGTACGAAGACCTTTGTGGCGTAATTTTTAGCAGCTTTTTGATTATTAATTTTTTTAAAAAAATAGTTATACTATTTTTAAAAAATTAATTATGTCATTCCATTAAGAATAAGTTGCAGATATCATAAAAAATTACAATTACAATATATAAATTTTTATTAGTCGAAAACATTACATTTTATAAGAAATTGCAAGTGTACGAACACTTTTGTGGCCCACTGTATATGCATATATCAGTTTAGTATATTATGATAAAATATTCTTCAATATCTATGACTGCTTTGCACAAATATAATAGAATCTTTAATTTAAATTTTTAATTATTCATTATATATATGCGTGTGTAATATTTTTTAAATGCTTATAATTAAACGTTAATCTTCTAAGCAATTTTTTGTTTTATAACAACCATTTTTTTCTCTTATTTTCTTTTATTTCGGAATCACAATATCCCTACTAATTCAATTCAGCTTTTAATAATATATTTTACGGATAGGATTTTTGATATATTTATCTTTTCTCAATCTCTGATAATGTTAAAATAGTTTAATTTTTTTTTATAAAGTTTGAATAACATTTTTACTATTCTAAAGTTAAAATACTGTCAAACACACCATTGTAACCAATATAACTATCTCGGATTTTACTTCGATTGCGACGAATTTTGACTTAAAGTGCAAGGGCTGATCAGAAAAAAAGGTTACAAGCAGCAACATTTGAAAACTACATATTGTGGAGAAATTTTGTTTCCCCAGAGTGGAGACAAATGGCGCTACTTGTCAAACAGCTGTTTGCGGGTAGGTATTGTAAGTTCCCAGACGGTTCTCAAAACGATTGAAATGGCAAGACGATTAGGAAATTGGTCTCGTTTGGAAGTTCAATTTTTATGAGCAAAGAATATGTCCGCATCTGACATTCACAGTCAAATCGTGAAAGTCTGTGGTGAAGAAGCAATGATCAGACAACATGTAGCAAAATGGTGCGACTTTTTTAATCAGATAGACAGGATGTCGAAAATTGTAATATGGCAGGGAGCGGCCGGCCAAGTTCTTCAAGGCACGAATTGAAGAAATAATTCAAAATGATCGACGGGTATCACTGAGGGAAATCTCGTCAGTGGATTGAGCTATGATAGAGTGCAGCATATCATTTCTGATGTGCTGCGATATTCCAAAACAGTGCTTTGAAAACATCACTGAGACCTGGCTCAATGGAAATTGACCTGATTTCTACCAAGATGGATTAAATAAGTTGGTTCTGAGTTCTGATAATTGTCTAAATAGACTTGGGGATTATGTTGAAATGTGATAGGCATGTATGCCTCTTAATTCCTTTTTGTATTTTATGTCCTGTTAATAAATATTTTTTATTCGACTTGTAATTTTTTTTGGATCAACCCTCGTAATTTTCTATCTTTAGGTAAGTTTCTTTTTTGAAAATTATATTTTTTCTCATACTAAAGCAAATTCCTAGAAAGATTTCGCATCTTCAGAACTCAAGTGCCTTCCTATGGGGAGGAAGAGTGAAAATTACGTTGTAGCAATTAGTATGTACTTATATGGTGCGGCACTCAAAAGTGATACCAGCTCCCGGGAAATATACTAGACATGCAATGATAAATTATCAATCCGCAGCTCCATTGAAAATTTAAAAAAATATTCCGATTGTTTTCTTTCTCAAGCTTGGATTATTTTTTTGTTGTATTTCAGATAAAAGAAATATATAACTAAGTTTTCAACCCATTTTGTGCAAAAGTCTGCTTTCACCTGAACGATGGAATTATTTTAGTTTTCAAAATAGGACTATGCTTCAGAAATCAATCGCTTTAAAAATATATAAGCAACAGCAACAAAAAAATGGATTTTATAGTTAATTCAGGTAAATTCTTAAGGTAAAAAGGTGAATAATTTAAAGTATGATGGGGGGATTAGTCCTCAATGAAAAATATCGTTAGGACAGGAAGGAAGAAATTAATGTATCTGTTATTACCTTTTTTTTTAAAATAAAGCCAGAGATATTTTTATACAATATCTTTTAAGTTCAATTGCATGAATGCAAGAGCAAGAAAAAACTCAAAGTGACACAAAAATATATTTATGGATGTAAAAGAAAAAATAATAAATTACATGAAAATTGTGCTTTTCGAAAAGAAAGAAAAATTATACGTAATTGTAAAAGAGAGAATTAAAGCAATAACAAAATAAAGGGTGTTTTTTGAGAGGTATAGAACTTTAAATTGCAATAAAAAACAACGATGTATTATTCGATTGACATGAATTTTTTTTTATTCGAAAGATAATCTTGTGGCATTACATTTTAAATATGATTTCTGGCATAGGACTGCCACGGCTGGCTCGGATGTAGTCCAATCTGGACGTCCAATTTTCGATGACTTTTTCCAACATTTGTGGCCGTATATCGGCAATAACACGGCGAATGTTGTCTTCCAAATGGTCAAGCGTTTGTGGCTTATCCGCATAGACCAATGACTTTACATAGCCGCACAGAAAATAGTCTAGCGGTGTTAAATCACAAGATTTTGGAGGACAATTCACAGGTCCAAAACGTGAAATTAGGCCAAACGTGTCTTTCAATAAATCGATTGTGGCACGAGCTGTGTGACATGTTGCGCCGTCTTGTTGGAACCACAGCTCCTGGACATCATGATTGTTCAATTCAGGGATGAAGAAGTTAGTAATCATGGCTCTATACCGATCACCATTGACTGTAACGTTGTGGCTTTCATCATTTTGAAGAAGGATTCCACCAGCCCATAAAGCGCACCAAACAGTCAGTTTTTCTGGATGTAACGGTGTTTCGACATACACTTGTGGATTAGCTTCACTCCAAATGCGGCAGTTTTGTTTGTTGACGTAGCCATTCAACCAGAAGTGCGCTTCATCGCTAAACAAAATTCGCTTATGAAAATCGACCATTATTTTCGAAATAAAATTGCACAATTTGACAGCGTTGTTCAGGCGTGAGTCTATTCAGGATGAATTGCCAAACCAAACTGAGAATAAATCACTTGACAGCTGTTAAATCGGTCGCCATCTTGGAAAGTAATGCCAACTTAAACTTCTATACCTGGAAAAAAAACACTCTGTACAATACTGTGTTAGAAATCAAGTTAAAGTGCGTTCTTTGTTGCACTACCGTACATATACAATAAGTATAACAAACAATAACCCTATAAGATATATATGTGTGTTACAATTTTCTTTCTCTTCATGTTTACAATGCGCAGCAAGAACTAATTTAAAAACATCGTAAGTCACGATCATGTTGAATATTTTCAAGGTTAAGCATAATCTTAACACGTGGAGAAAAAAAAAGATATGTTTTATCTCAGTTGTGAGTATATCATGATTTTTTCCCCTCTTCGTTATTAGTTTTGTTAGCGTGTTAGGTTTTTTGAAATTTTTAAATGCGAATTTCCAAAGCTCTTAATTTTTATATTTGGTTTAATTTTTCAAGATGAATTGTTTCTAATTACACTTCTAAAGTTTTCCACACTCTTAAATTATAATCTAATTTATTAAATGGAGGTTGACTAACTCTGCAAATTGCATTTTGACTATTTGGGGACAGCGGCACCTATTAATTTATAGTTAATTGAATCATAATAATTCGACTTTTGCTTTCTACTCTCTTTTATGCTTTTACTTATGTTTCTAATATTACATTGGAGTTCAAACTTAAGTATATTGGATATTTAGTTGAATTACTGGTAAAAGTACTCAGCGAAAAGTACAACGAATACTTTCATACAAAGTAAAACATTTTCCAATCGATTACGTAAGTGTATAGTACAAGTGGTATGCGCATTTAGAGCAGAAGCGACCAACCCGCGGCCCGAGAACTACATGTAGCCCGCTTTGAATAATTTTGCGGCCCGTGAGATCCATTATTACTTTACAAAATACGATTATTTTGAGCAATATTTTTGTTTTTAGTGCAGTGCTTTGTTACAAATGAATCCCATAACTTTCTATTTTATGACGTTGCTTTTTTTTTATACATATTCAGAAGTGGGCAGTGTTGCATTACAGCGACCTCCCCCCTCGCAGTATCACGCTTGCTTCCTTGTAACTTTTTTCTTTCAATTTACGCCTGTGAATAATTTGCCCCAAAATAAAACATAAATCGCTCTCGAACTTAATGGACGAAAACCTGCAGCATCAATTACGGTGTGAAAATTGATGCTGCAGGTATTGAGATCGACTTGCAAAAACTGAGTGAAATAGTTGAGAAACAAATATCTCATTAATTAAATAAATTAAACATTACTTGATCATTGCATTATTATTATTATATTATTTATTTTTGTATACATGAAAAATATTGAAAACAATAATAATAATTCATTCAGCTTTAAATTTTCACCTCTGTAAATGTTTGTAGTGGGTCCAAATCTAATATTAAGATACATACACTGGTGTGCAAAATTAAGGACGAGACGGTTTTTTCAATATAACTTTGTACAAAAGCTTTCCAAATCAACACATTTAATACCGTAAGATCCCCAATACGTAAGGACATGTGTAATGTAAGCAACACTTACTAAAAGAGAAATCAGAGGGATAAAAAGAAGCTTGATTGAAAAAGTAGCATGGAGCGCAATGCGACTGAAGGCCGAAACATCCCTGTGATGGGTGTCCAGCAAGAAACATCCGGTCTTTAGTAGGGGATATGATCTCCCCTGACTGCTAAGCAGGTTTCACAGCGTCTGCCCATGCTGACAATGAGGGTGTCAATGAGTTGTTGAGGCATTGCTGCCCATTCGTCTTGCAGCGCCAATCGAAGCTCCCGAATCGTTACTGGTGGTAAGGTACGAGCTGCCAAGCGTCTGCCTAGAAAATCCCATACATGCTCGATGGGATTGAGATCCGGAGATCGTGCCGGCCAATCCATACGTTCAATATCCTCCCTCTCTAAGAGCTGTTCGGCAGCTACTGTGCGATGACATGGTGCATTGTCGTCCATGAAAAGGAACTGCAGACCGATAGCGCCTCTAAAAAGACGCACATATGGAAGAAGAATCTCGTTACAATAACGGGTCCCGTTGACTGAACCTGCGTCGAAGATGTGAAGGTCTGTACGACTACCAAGCATGATGCCTCCCCAAACGAGAACACCGCGACCTCCATACCTGTCCCTTTCAATGATGTTCGAGGGATGATTGCGGCTTCCCCACTCTCTCCAGATGAGTATGCGATGAGAATCGCTACTCAAACTGAATCTACTCTCATCTGTAAAGAGTACTCGTCCCCATTCATTGTTTCTCCAATTCCGGTTTTCCCGGCACCACAGAGAACGCCTTCTCCAATGGGCAGGCGTTAAAGGTACACACCGTACAAGGCGTCGTGCAAACAGACCACCACCGTACAGTCTTCTGGCCACGGTAAAACGCGATATCGGTCGTCCAGTCGCCTGTGTCGTGTGTCTAGCGATTTCTCCCGCTGTCTGCCGCCTGTTTGTTCTGGCCTGTAAGACAATGTACCGGTCATCTGCGGGTGTGGTTCCTCGTGGACGACCACTACTGAACCCCCGGATAGCTGTTCCTGTAGTTTGAAATTGTCTCCAAAGTCGTGAAACGATGCTGTGAGCAATTCCGAACTCTGCACCCACACTTGTCCCACTGCTGCCTTCCTCCAACTTCCCAATGATTCGACCTCGGGTAAAAGCATCCAGATGTCGTCTAACAGATTGATTATTCGCCATTTCTCGCTAGGCAGCAACTCGGTGTGATTTTAACTGCTATACGGCGTGCAATCTCTTTGCCAGAAATACTGATCTTACACCGACAACATGCTTTATACTACTCAGACACTCCCCCATTACGTCTACCTGCATATCTGCGCATGTGCTACCGTACATCATCTTACTTAATCTCCTGATTGGTCTTTCTGTCCGCTCTGCCTCTTCGTTTAGCTGATATGCTAATTTTTCGACTTCGTCCTTAATTTTTGCACACCAGTGTATATTCATAGGCGGCCCGCGGGGTTATAATGTTTTGCCGAAGTTTTTGATTGATCACCTCTGATTTAGAGGAATATATCTTATAAGTGTTTGTGAAAATTTTTGAATTTTCGTTATTTATCACGCTTTGGAACAGTTTTATAACTGGTGATGGTATTGTATCGATGAGGAGCGCTTGTGGTTTTTTCGAGCCCCAATCTCCTCTCATTGAGGATTAAAGTGACAGCCAATGGAGTACACAAGAAAGAAGGAGAGGGTCTAATTCCCCTATAGTTCAACCGATTTTTAATTTTTACCATAGAGAGATTACCCTTCAGCTCTTTCGTCCACGTGTTCTTAGAATGTAGAACACCCCCCCATCCCTTTCACGAGAGAGATCTGTGTACACCAATAGCGTGACAATGAAATGCTTTCAAATATCCCATTTTTAATTATAATTTTTTAAAAAGAATTTTAAAACTGTATTTTATAAATAAAAAAATTACTTTGAAATAAAAGTGCTCTGTGTTATTTAAAGTTAAAGTTGAGTGAAAAAATCTGAACTTAGAACATTTTTACATTTGTGGAGTGGGCGAGCGATGTCTGTGTGGAGTTGTAAAACTGTAAGATAGGACAATATTCCCTATAAAACGATTTTTGTTTGTGTGAGATTTTAACATCTCTTATATATAACCTTCCTAACTCTGATAAGGGTCAACATGTGTGCGTGCGTTATGAATATTGTTTGGGGGTATTATGGTTAATTTCATTAAAATCAGTTTAGTGTTTTCAGAGATAGTCTACAAAATTGAAAATTCTCCTAATATTGAACACTACTGTTAATTCCCTCATCATATTTCTCCCTATGAAGAAGAAAAAATTAAATCTTTGTATATTTGCATGAACATTCGCTTATATAAAATTCTAAAAAAGGTCCTTTCTTTTTTATTAATTATTAATATCAAAAATATAAAAATAAAAAAGTCTAGATAGAGAATTGTATAAGCAAGTCTTAAACTTTCCAAAACATATATAGCTCAAAAATGAAAACTGAATAGCTTAAAAATATTTAAGCCGTATTAAAATTTAAATTGGATTAGTCTATCAGAATTATTTGATTTTATAATTAACGTATGCTGTGAGAAAACATCCCGATGTATTCAACAGACAACTGAAGCTGAGAGAGCATTCTTCCTTTTAATTTTGCAACACAAATTGAAAATACGATCTTTTCTCCTGCATTCTGTTTCTGAAACACTGACTAAGCCACGAAAAAATAGATCTTTAAAAATTTTTTGTGATGTTGTACGTATGATTTAATTATGATTTGACTGCACGTGCATATGATTTCATATGATGTTTCAAACAATATATTAGAACGTAAACATGCATCAGCTCAGTTTAATTTGTTGATGTGTGATTTTATTGTAATTACCATCTCTATTTACAAAAGAACTCGTTTGAAAATTCAAGGAAATAATTTTTATATTTTATCAATAATATTTAAAAACACAGAAATAAATAAATGTTTGAAAAACGGATGATAAAGATAAACAACAAAAGCAAAGCAAAATATTTATCAAAACTTAGTTAAGATGCGGTTTCATTGATTAAAGCTTTATCAATTGGCAAAGTACTTCAGACATCTGTTTAAGACTTATCTTGTATATAAACAGTCCATTTGTGTTTCAGTTTGATGTTTAAATTTCTTTCTCAACAAAACACTTTTCTCGGCTCAAGTATAATTCGTTCTATTTATTTAATAATTGTCCTCCACCAGAATTCACTCAATAGGCTTTTTATCGATGACCTTGCAAATTTAAGCATGACTTGATTATGAGGAAGACACCAGAGCTGATATCTCACGTTTAATTTTTATGTAATTATGTCACGTGAAGATTTAGAAAACTCCTAAATCTTAGTGTAAAATGAATTTCCCTCCCCATAATAAAACATATATATATATAGCATACATACATTCCATACACATACATATGTTCCACACCATATTATAGTACGGAAAACTACAAAAAGTATTCTTAATATTATTTCTATAATTTTAGTTTTTACTTTATAGTTTAAGCTAATAATTATTTCAGTAAAAAAGATTTTTATACTTAATAATGCTGCTAATCATTCTTTATCTTTCAAGCTTTTAATATGTACTTAGATCACTGAATTGGGCAATAACACTGGTTTGTTGTTGTTTGTTTAGAATATGATCCAAGCATTTTAGAATGTTTCTTTAGGTATATATGTAACCTCTTTTTATTAATAATGGACTTAGAACTTCCATCCTTTATATTCCATAGGGGTTCGTTCAGAACTGTAAACAGAAAAGGAGAAGGTTGTAACTACCCATAATATTTTCTAAGCTTCCCCTTTTATAAAACAGCCTCAGCCTGCAATGTTTATAATACTGCAGCATCCATCAATTTATTGTTCCCAGATTTACTATTACTTTAATGTTTAGAATTCTAATCATATTTTTGTCTGTCAAACAAAGCAGATCAAAAGTTATATATATATATATATATATATATATATATATATGTTTTATATATATAATTTTTATATACATATATAAAATTTAAGTATACATATAAAATATAATTTTATCAATATTACATAATTTTTTAAAAAGCATAAAAAATTTAATTATATTATTCAAATGATTTCTTCTATGGTTTTTGTTTAAAAATCATGATAATAATCCCTACAACATATAATAATCCAAAATTTTGTTATACATTATTTACTATACAACTTAACTCCTTTCACTATCGATGCTGTTTAAAAAATCATTTCTCAGAGAAAAGCATACAATGATTGAAAATTTTCCAAAATAAGCATCTGTTAAAAATAATTACTTTTGCATTCAAAAAGAGAACTAGACGGTAAAATAAACCAATTTAAATGCAATAGCAATTTAAAAGTTTCAAAATAAATTAGCATTTTGCCAATTTATTTCTACAAATAGTTTTAAAAACTTTAAATTTCTTTAAATGCGTACGAAATCTATTAGCTTCGAATATATTCGAATGGATGAATGTCGGGGTATATACACTAGAAGAAAAATTAATAATTAAAATAAATGCCGAACTGTAAATTAAACATTCAGCAACTGATATTTTACTAAAGTCACTTGAAAATAAATTTTTCTGCAACACACACACACAAAAAGAAGTGTTTTTTCCTGTTTTAAGTTTTATTTGTGCGATTCGAATTTTCATGAAATGAAAAAATAATAAAAAATAACCGTATGCTTCATAGGACCGAATTTTCGTTTTTGTTTCATGGGCACGATGAGAATTGTCTCACCACAAACCCACCTCACTGAAATTCTCCGAATGCTGGTAATGCGCAGTTGGCTATTATTGGCGCTTGGCGCAGACCGGTGGTGCGCACAGAAATTCTTAAGGGGGGGGAAGGAGTCTAATGTCCACCATTCACGTACCCCAATATGCCGTCCAAAATATCCTTAGTTTTGTCAATTTTCGGGAACAAAAAAACAGTAAAAACTTAATTATTGAATAATGATTAGCATTAATTAATAAAATTAATTATTGATAACAATTAATTAAATTTTACGTACTATATATAGGATTATAATCAATGGAAAAAAATCTAGGGCTAAGGGGGAGGGTCCGGACACAGGACCCCTGTCCTGTGTGCGCCACTGGTGCAGAAAACGCAAAATGCCTATTTTCTTTGCCTGAAATACTCTTTTTTTATTAATTACTTTTATATAATGTGTTTTATTATGTATCCTATAAAAATAACTCCTCGCTCTGGATTATTCGCTTTCTTAGTACGAGAAATAGTCAGTTCACCATTCAACCCACCATCATTGTTAAAGCCATGTGTTGAATCTGAATCTTACTCTTAGGCTCTATTCTAACCCCGTGTTTTACCATTTTTGTATTAATTTCGGAATTTTAAGACTACTAGCTTAGGAAAAGGAGAAAAGAACATATTAATTATTGTTAATAATTTAATAGAATTTTTAATTTTTTCATTTTAATGTAACTAAATTAAAATTTCCCATTTTTACATTGTAAGGTATTTTATCTATTTGGCATAGTTTTAGATATTTAACAGTATTTATATTTGATTTGAATGAATCGAAGCGCTTCCTAAAAAGACTTCGTTCTTTTTAAAGTTAAATAGTTAACTAGTATCTTTATAATATTTGACCACGATAGTTAAAGTCATCATTTGTTATAACGTTAATGGAAATTCAAGTGTAAAAACCTAAAAAAAAAAAGGTTCCGAAATAACAGAGACGTATTTAAATAAAAGAAAAATTGGGAGAGAGTTCTGTCCACAAAAAAATCAATGTAAATCAACTTTTCTTAAAAATATTTCACTTAAGTCAAAAGATGAAATTATTTCTTTGTAGATAACGTTAAGTTTAAAAAAGAATGAAACACATTTTTTCGATTTTGGAAACTTGTCTAGATTAATGTACAGTAAAATTATTACAAGGCAGATTCGATGAACAAAAAAAATAAATAAAAAGTTGCGTTAAGAATGATGAATTCATATAGCAGAATTTTATATTAAGCAAAAGTATCAAAATTAATTAATTACACGACTGACATGTAAATTAGGTTAAAGTATGAAAGTGAATTCAATAATTTTGAATTTTTAAAAATTATTTCACTCCGTATAATTTACGACTACATCGCAAAAAGAATTGTAGGACCCAAGACGAATATACCACTTTCGCTCGAATTTACGTCGGTCAAGTAAGTGAACGAGTCTTCCCTACTTACCATCCGGATAATCCGCAGCGGCTGCTACTTTAGCCCATGCTTGATCCATCACTTCAAAATCTTTGTAAGCTGGGTGCGTCATGTCCCACAAACACGGGAAACTTTTCACAGTCTTTACAAAATGATCCATACCTGGATTTTTCTTATTCTTCCGTAAAATAATAAACGAAATTTTAATGATCTTAGCGAAATCGGTTTTCTAGATGCAGCTCATCTAAAGAGGTTCTAACTTAGCCCAGAATGGCGAGGCTTCGCCTGTCTTCACGCAGCGCCGCCCTGGAGGCCATTGCAAGAAGTAAATGGGGGTCTAAACTGGTTTAGAGACCCCCTCCCTGCTTTTCTTCCTATGTAGCTGAGGAGAGCTGAGCGCTGCGCAGTCCAACTCCAATGTAGTGCGACATCGAACGGTGAGGATAGGAGAGTGAGACGAGTCAGCTTTCACCCACACTGGGACGACACAAAAACCATTTTAACTCATATACTGGAGTAAATTTATAACATCGGCGGAAACAAATTCAGTTATCTAAGCGAACGCAGAAAAAGATTTATGTATAATATTGAAGAGTTGAAGTTCAGCATTGAAAATGTAACGTTATGGGAAACACAGTCAATGGAGTATCCCGAAAAGAGGTCGTTAAATAGAGATTCATTTTTAAACATAGTTCAGAAACCATATAAAACAAATTTTTAATTCATGAACAATATATATAATTAAAAAAGAAAAAATCCACACCTTTTAGCATATTAATATCTATTTTATATATCTTATCCATCGAAAAGAAATCTGCTAAGCAAACAAGAAAAAAAAACCATTGTCCAGAAGTATACTGTATTTTCAACTTCAAAAAATAATTTTATATTAAAATTAAATTTTAATGACTTTTTTTAATTTTTAGCCTACAAATAATTTTTAAGCATCATTTTTTTATAACCAATAATTTTATATATATAAGCATATATTATCACATAAATCCTTAAATTTAAATACTGGTAAAATCTGTTAATTTTGTTTGAGTTTTTGTTTGAAAAATAGATTTTCTCTCATAATACACCTCGTATCTTTGCATTTCACCACAAACCCCTTTATGCGTACATTGCCCTTTTTCTCTACATTGTAATTCATATCGAATTGTTTAAAATGATTTTATCATTTGATCATATACATAAGTCCAGAAATATTTTAAGAAAAGGGGAGAAAAAGCTCGTTAAATGGAAAATGCACTTCGCTATTTGGAGGTTGTTTTACGAAGAAAATCGTAAAATGTTCTTGGTTCCAGGAAAAAGTTCGCAAAATATAAAAATTCGTAAAATAGAGGTTCGTAAAATGGAGATCTGACTGTATTTCAAAATGAGAAATATTTATACTGGTCACAGAGAGAGAAATGATACAAATTATAGCGTCACAAGCAGAAAACATAATGTTCCGCTTGCTTTTATAACATTTCCAACCATATATATGTTGTCTCCATTTAAAGCATGTATGCAATAAATACTTGCCGGCTGATCATAATTCTTACAAAAGAATAAGGTTATAAAAATCTCTCTCTCACGCGAGGTACAATAAACACCTTAAAAATAATCATTTACAATAAAAAATATTAACTACCCTGTATTATCGAGTCTAAAGACAACTCTACATTAATTTGAGTTTTTCATAAAAAGTATATAAATTAAAGGATACATTTACTGAAGAAAAATATCAAAGAAATAATTAATACTAATTTAGCCTATACGAAATGTTTGGCTTGATTTTGATTACCTGGACATTTTTCTGTGAAAACGATCTACTTCATTATTGAACTCTTCTTTAAAAATGCTGTAAAAATTCTTTACAAATACAATATTAACCCTCTTGAATTTTTTTTAAAAAGAACTGCCTATTGTAACTTTAAACTAGGTAAAATATTTGAGAGCTTCAAAGTAAGTTGGTTTGTCACAATTGAAGAAAAATCAACACTTTAAAAAGTTCGATGCCTTTATTATATTTTATTTGAAAGATAAATATATTATAAACATACATAAATAAATGCACTTTAAATGACAAGAGTATTGCCTTTCAAAACAGATTTCGAAAGTTCTTTTATCAGTTTGAACACAGCGAAATAAAAATAAAGCCTGTGATCGACATTCATCGTTTTCTATAGAAACTACTCATACCAAAGAACTATTTCTATTACTAATAAAGAGATTATAAAACCAAGTTTTTTCCTTCTATGATAACAAACTTTTCTGACGTGAAAAATTTTAGAAATTTCAAATAACTAACAGTTAAAAGTTATTTGAAATTTAAGATTAAATACCACTCTTTATATATAAAATTTTCGATTCTGCTGAAGGATAGTTTTTAAAGCTGAAATACGTTAAAAAGTCTTAAAAGAGATTTTTATGAACATAGTTTTTTAAAGTTGTGCAAGGGCTACTGACGATGGAGTAAGTGAATATTAACGTCGCACTGTCCAGCTACACGAGGGCCGTGATTTTGGTCAAGTAATGTGGACGACACCTGAGCTGGCACCCCTATCCTAACTACCTCACCACAACGGGAGGACGTTTCAGCTCTCGACAGATTTAACGTGCATCGCTGCCCTACACGGCGGGTCTTCACTGGGCTCGAGCTCATGATATGTCTGCCATGATCCGATACCTTGATCACTGGGCTACCGCAGCCCTTACTCACGATGGAACTCGGTAAGTTTGAAATTCGATCAGGTAACGAGGATGACACCAGAGCCAGCACCTTAATATCACACCACCCACACTGCTAAATTAATCAAAAATTATCTCAGATCGACTACGTCCACGTTAAGGCTAACAAATTAACCTGTTCTGGCAATTGAACATGACATACATATTGATATTGACAATTGTATAAAAGATTTTCTATGAAAAAAACCACGAAAAGTGCATTTTTAATCAGTAGAAAAATTTAAAGCTGCTTTTTTTCTTTCACTTATTTTCTTCACTAATAATTAAAATAGCTAGGCGGCAAATTTCCGGTCGGCCCCAGGTGACGAAAGACCACGCTACGCCACTGTAATACACACACACAAAAAGTTTTTATACATAATTAAAATTTTGTAGAAAATACATAGCTCTTTTATTGAATAGTTTTAAAATTATTTATGGAAAGATTAAAAAAACTGTATGCTTTTTCTGTCATTTTTTTACACAGTAAAATACACACATGCTTACCTATGTGATCTTATCACTTAACTATAGTTCGAAATTTCGCATTAATTGGCTGCTTTTAGAGCAGAAAAGATTTTCGTAAAACTAGAAAACCAGTTATAAAAAGAAAATACATTGATATATTTTGAACGCATGTCTTCAAAGGGTGGATTCTGAGATTTTTATCTTTATAACAAACAGAGAGTACCAGGGTCTTCGTTTTGGTCTCGAGAGGATGAGTAAATGTTTTTACAAACTATGTTTACATTTCAAAGTGGAGCTTTATTTGTTTTCAACGAAATTCTGTGTTATCATTATTTAACTTTCTTTTTCTATGACTAATTAAAAAAAAGTTATCTCACAACGTTACTTCTATATTTTTTACTTAAGAATAACGTTTCTCTTTTGGAAGAAAAAAACTATTATCAAGTAGAAAAAGGCACTAATATGTGAGTAAAAACATAATTATATTTTTAAAAATTGCATTATACCAGTGATCAAACTTTTTCGACTTACGGAACCCTTAGAACAATGTGGTGTTTTCCGGGAGCCCCATTTCCCACAGTTTCCTTCAAAAAAGGGCATTTTTTTCCCCTCGGGATCCTTTTACCCAGTTAGCCCTTAAACATGTTAAAAAGCCCGAACGTGTACTTTTTATCACTTTTGTTGTGGCTAATCCTTTCATAAGTATATATTTTTTAATAGTGCTTAAACTGAGATATACAAAGCAAAAAAGAGAGAGAGAGAGAGTTGCAGGAAATTATTTATTTAAGACAGGCTGTTTTAGAGATGAATTTCTTTAATTCTCCCTTCCCTTCCCTTGTAGGAAGTGTGACCTGAGTTGGGGAACATTGCTTATTCATTTGTGGTCATACAAATTCGATACAGAACTTGAATTTATTATGTATGCACATTTATAATTTAGTTTTCGATTTTTTATTTTGATTTGTGGAGCCCCTGGGTATACGTCGTGGAATCCCAGAGTTCCGTGGAACACAGTTTGGAGACCAGTACTTTATATATACGAATAAAATAAATTATTTAATTAACTACTCTTAAGAATGAAATACGTTCATTTTCAATGGAGTAAAATAATTTCATTAGAAGCAAGTTATGCTCCATGGTGATAAGAAGTATAAAAATTTATTTCTAAACAGATAAATTGCACAATGTTCTAACTTTAATAATTGCTTTTGAAACGTATTTAGTTAATTACTGAAGAAAGATAATTTTCTACTTTTGTTTCGTAATATATATGTTGTGTACAAACAACTATTGAGAAATAACTGTTAATGTTTTTCCATAAATTAAAAAAAATTAAGAAAACTATTAAAAAATTAAAGGAAATTTATTGCACTTTTTATTACTAACATTTCTTTATTTTTATTTATTTTAAATAATCAAATTCTTTTATTTTTATTCCTAAAAAGGTCGATAAAACATTTTCATCTTATACTGAATCCGAGAAGAGGGAACCAAGAGTAATATTCGATCTTAAAGTTATTTGTTTGCATGCAGGTTAATGTATTGCACATGTACTGACTCGCGCACAGCACAAGTAATTCGAATTCATAAGAAATTGTCTTCTATAAGTAGGTTCTGATTATTTTTTTTTATTTAGAACATTGAGGGTAGTTTGGGGATATCTCGTTTAGAGAACGGATAAAAGCATTAATTATAGAACTACAAATTATTTCATGTAATATTTGAATTAATTTACATGAAAGCATTTAATAGTTATTTTTGCATAGTCTGTGAGAAAAACATTTCAGTGACGAAACAACATGTAAATGAAACTGAAAAATAATCTCTAGATGTATTTAAAACAGATCTAGTAGTCTCGATAAGTGTAATTTATCAGCAATGTAATACTTTATACTTTGCAAAGAGATTTTACCTTAATCCTATTTTACGAAGCTCTGAAAATTGGAAAAACGCGTGGTTTTAGAATACTTATTCTTATCTTCGAGAGACTTTAAATTTAGAGTCAGATTATTATAACGTTTCGTCATCAAAATTTAATCTCTGTATCCCAAGGCACACCTAGATGTTAAGTAGAAGGCCTAAGTACCTTGAATCAAACTGATGAAAAATATCTTTGTTTGGATTAGATCGGGTCATAATCACTGCATTTGATTACTCCAGCAGCTTTTTTTCAAAAGTAAGTTTATTATTAAATCCTTTGTCTTATGTTTAAATTAGCTCATAAATGATTTTCTTGCTTGCTGGATCCCCAAGTAGAATACGGAAGGAAACTTTAGAATTTTTAGTTGATATTAGAATTAAAGTTCTTAGTAGAATTAGAGCTTTGCAATCTCTCTCTCTCGATTGTCAATATATATATGTGGGAGACAACAAGGGGTCCAAGACGTTTGTCTTTCTTCTATTTTATTTTAAAACTTAAACAAAAATTAATTAAAAAGGTAGCTATTTTAACAGATAAGTTTGACGATGATATGCAGAAGGTAACGCCTGCTCGCGCACCTCTCTCGTTCTCTCTTCTCTCTTAAAAGTTTTTGTTCTACTTTCACTAGTTCAAAAGTTTCCACAGTTTCAGTTCTCATAGTTTCAGTTTTTGTTTCACTTAGCTGCGCCTGCGCGCGAAGACTGCTTGGCTTTGGCTGCATGCCACAACGGCCAGCCTGACTGTACGCTGTCCGCAGCGGTACGTATTCCTTTTTTCCTTTCCATGGATACCAGAGGAGAATCTGAAACATACAAAAAAGACGGAACAGACAAGGACTATACGACAAATACATAGAGATTTAACATATCATAATTTTTCTGAACTAGACAGTTTCTCCATCATGTGAAGACACCTCTTCGACATCCGGAAGGTTCCACAGGAAAACATTGTGTTTCACAGGCATAAGAACGTCTTTTTTAACAAGTTGATCTTTGGTTGAACGCATCGATATTTTCCTCTGTAGAGTTCTGGACGTCTGTTCAAAACGATTTCTCTTTTTCCTCCGTTTCCACTGCCAGGGCTGGAAGATTTTCCGGAGCAACACAAACCGTCGATATTTACTATTCATAGGTGAAGGGATATTGAAGTTCACGGAACTCGTTTTCATGGCACCATTTACTTTCTTACACAATACTATATCAGAACATTTTTCTCTTATAATACTCAATTTTAACTTAGTACTCTTAATTTTATTACATTTATAATCCTTAATTAGAGAACTCGAATCATTTCTAGTATTAAAGTTTTTAACATGTGACAAATCATAACTAGAGTTTTTTCTCACACTTGAAACAGAAACATTTGAATCAGAAACTGCACCTAAAGAGGATTCACTTTCATTCAATAAAACATCGCTCTTTGCGTGGCCTAGTTTCTTTATTTCAGAATATACACTGGGATGTATAATAATTTCTTCGGTCAAGGTCGGTGATATTGCCGTTCGAACACTTAAACCGGGAGAATGCTGATCAAGAGAAATATTTATGGGTTTAACTTCTACCATACGCTGTTCGCTAAAACATGAACTTAATGTTATTATTTCTTCGGAAGGTGTTTGCACTCTAATTAGTGAGGAATTTAAAACTGGGATCTGGCAACCTGAATCGATCAAGGCTGTTACGGGCTGATTTTCTACAAAAATGTTTACATATTGAAATTGTTCGAATCCATCGCTATTTTGTTTTTCGCTCTCGACTTTCAAAGTATTCACGTTTATTCTATTATGGATGTGGTCGTTAGATTCTTTAGGTTTAAAACGCTTCTCACAGTCTCTTGCGCAATGAGATGAATCACCGCATATAAAGCAATTTTTATTTTCTCTTTCAAGATATTGGGGATAGTTCTCTTTAATCTTTGGTTTAAAGTTTTGTGATCTATTTTTAAAGGGGTCTTGGGTATATCCATAAGTAATAGGAGTTTCTTTTATGTGATCCGCTTCTAGATGAAATATAAATATCGCACTCTTTAGCTAAATAAATAGGCCTGAACCAATCTTCTGCTTCTCGAATGCCAATATGAGTTGCAGTTTCCTTATTTAAAGTTTTGAACTGTTTCTCTTCGACTTTAGCTGCAGGATTTAAACTTAATGCTTTATTTTTAGCCCTTTGAAGTTCGACTTCTTTTTCTAATTTTGCTAACTGTAGTTTAGCAAGTTCAATTTTCTGTTTTTCTAAATCCCTTTCGTTTCGCGATACCCTCTCATCTATACAGTTTTTAATTAAAGTTTCAACGAAATCTGGATCACTTTCAAATGTACTACTGTTCTCAATTTTAGTCTTTAGTTTAACTATGGTGTCCGTACTCTACACAGTACCGTCTAGATCCTCAACAACTCTTATGAGATCCTCTTTAAGAGCGTTTTTATACATTTTAGAAAAATATGGAAAGATCATACCTTTTTTTTCTGGCTCCCTTGTTGCTCGCACGTACGATGTATCCAATAATTGAAGAAAAACTTCGATTTCACAGATCTCACCTCTTCGCAGGTAATATAGTTGAAATTGTTCGAATTGACACCTCTTCGCAGGTGTTTATGTGAGTGGTTCCAACCTCTACACACGCGGAATTTTCGTCGATGGGTTCCAACCTCTACACAGGCGGAATATTTAGGGTTCGATGAAAAATATAACCTCTACACAGGTTATTTTATTCAACAGTTTCAACCTCTACACAGGCGGAATATTTATGCTGAGTTCAAACCTCTACACAGGTTGAACGAAGTTTCCAAATCCCGGCCTCTACACAGGCGGAGTATTCATGCTGAGTTCAAACCTCTACACAGGTTGAACGAAGTTTCCGAAAAATGGCGGAGCATCTCCTTCACGGACGCTTTTGTTCATTGTCCAGACTTTGGTTCAAAATCGAAATTTTATCGATCCCGGCCGAGCCTCCATAATTTGTGGGAGACAACAAGGGGTCCAAGACGTTTGTCTTTCTTCTATTTTATTTTAAAACTTAAACAAAAATTAATTAAAAAGGTAGCTATTTTAACAGATAAGTTTGACGATGATATGCAGAAGGTAACGCCTGCTCGCGCACCTCTCTCGTTCTCTCTTCTCTCTTAAAAGTTTTTGTTCTACTTTCACTAGTTCAAAAGTTTCCACAGTTTCAGTTCTCATAGTTTCAGTTTTTGTTTCACTTAGCTGCGCCTGCGCGCGAAGACTGCTTGGCTTTGGCTGCATGCCATATATGTATATATATATATATATATATATATATATATATATATATATATATATATATATATATATATATATATATATATATATATATACATAATTATTCTCAGAGGAACGAATGAAAAAACTTGTAGCTTATATGTAATTATAAAGGGTGTTTTTTTAGAGGTATAGAACTTTAAATTGCAATAAAACAACGATGTATTATTCGATTGACATGAATTTTTTTTTTATTCGAAAGATAATCTTGTGGCATTACATTTTAAATATGATTTCTGGTATAGGACTGCCACGGCTGGCTCGGATGTAGTCCAATCTGGACGTCCAATTTTCGATGACTTTTTCCAACATTTGTGGCCGTATATCGGCAATAACGCGGCGAATGTTGTCTTCCAAATGGTCAAGCGTTTGTGGCTTATCCGCATAGACCAATGATTTTACATAGCCTCACAGAAAATAGTCTAGCGGTGTTAAATCACAAGATCTTGGAGGCCAATTCACAGGTCCAAAACAAATTAGGCGGTCACCAAACGTGTCTTTCAATAAATCGATTGTGGCACGAGCTGTGTGACATGTTGCACCTTCTTGTTGGAACCACAGCTCCTGGACATCATGATTGTTCAATTCAGGAATGAAAAAGTTAGTAATCATGGCTCTATACCGATCACCATTGACTGTAACGTTGTGGCCTTCATCGTTTTTGAAGAAGGACTCCACCAGCCCATAAAGCGCACCAAACAGTCAGTTTTTCTGGATGTAACGGTGTTTCGACATACACTTGTGGATTAGCTTCACTCCAAATGCGGCAGTTTTGTTTGTTGACGTAGCCATTCAACCAGAAGTGCGCTTCATCGCTAAACAAAATTCGCTTATGAAAATCGGGAACAACGGTAATCTCGTTTTGGGCCCATTTGACGAATCTACGCCTTGCTTGATGATCGTTTTGATGAATTGCCAAACCAAACTGAGAATAAATCACTTGACAGCTGTTAAATCGGTCGCCATCTTGTAAAATAATGCCAACTTAAACTTCTATACCTGGAAAAAAACACTCTTTATATTTAATTTTCGCTTGTGTGTGTGGTTATAGCTTATACAGTAATACAGGTACATGTTTATATAGATAATAATTTCAATATCCCCCCAAATTGTTGTTGTTTCAAAAAATAATGAACATTGAAATCTGTATGTTGAATTTTTTTTACAACTTGGTTATTATTTGAAAATGAATGAGTTTTTTAAGTTTATCGCGTAACTAGAACTTAATAAGGTTAATTAATCAACATTATTCTGTAAATATTATGTAAAAAGAAATACATCTAGTCTGTAAACAATAATTTAACAGTTATTGAAATTACTTAATCGGTTTTCTACTAATCATTATGAAGCATTATTTCTCTATTTTAATGATTTTTTTATCATAAAAAAATCTTATTTAGAGTGCTTTAATAAGAATTAAACGATTACTTTTCAAAAAACTACTTGTTTACAACTTATTGTTGTAGATTTTCTTTTGACTTTAATTGTCTAAAATCAATTGTTCGAATTAAGTTTTAATGAATAAAAAATTAAGTTACTCAGCGATGTATTATTTGTATCATTTTATAGAAATTATTAATTAAAAAAAGCCTAAATTAAGCCTTTTTGAAGTTTCTCAGTTCCGGACACTCCTTTCTTTTTTCTTTTTTTTAGATTATTGAGCACGTTTTGTGAAAGAACCAGTGGTCTATAAATGGTGAAAAAGAAAATATGAGCTAAGAAAGTTTTTTTAATGCTTAAAATTTGGAGGAGAAAATAAATATGTTCCCTAAGCATAATTTTAAATAAATATTTAGGAATAATTTTAAACTTAAATAATAATTGTTTGTTGGATTTGTTGAAAGTTATTTACTGAAGTTAATAGTAATCTTACAATGGAAACATAATCGTAGAGCGTTTCCATGTGCTATGTAATCAAAGCAGGAAAATTAGATTAAACCATTTGACATACCTGTATATGCTATAATACGAAAAATGATGGACAAATTAAATATCTTACAAAACCGAGGAAGCTTAAATTCTGAAATTGAGAAACAAGCGCAAAAAACCAGTATATGAAGAAAAATCAATTGACCAAAATGGAAAGCTCTAACGTTTTCTAAAGTTTTCAAAGACAGGGCAGTGAAGAAGAGTCAAGCTTGCTTTTCCATTTTCAGGCTTGTTTTCCATTTTGGTCAATTGACACTCTTCCATTTATAAATATATATTTTTATCACTTTTCTCTCTCTCTCTCTCTCTATATATATATATATATGAGTGAAAAATGTGAGTTTCTTATTGATTAATATAATTGTGCTGTTGAGAGTGACGTGGAACAAAAATTAAAGTGTTATTCAGCTACAAATTATTTTTGCATTCTTTTGGGAGAAGTATATCCCACAATGAAAATAAAGACCTACACGGGCGAAATAGTTAATGATTCATCTCTACTCTGTTGATCTCTAATCAGATGATTAAATACTCAGAGAAAAGCGAATTAACTGGTATTGTTCATGCGAAGACATAGTCTGGAAGTTTAATTTTTGCGACGAAAATTATATTAACGCCTCAAAATGATTGGTACGTCATATAAATGGCTCATAGAAACAAATTTCAACCGATTATGCTTGAACTTTTACGCTTGTTATCGAGCTTAAACATTAAATTTTGGAAGAATGTGGACAAAATTTCTGAACATAGGATTTTTTTTAAAACTTTAAGGGGATATAGCATCTTTTCTTTTCTAATTATAAATCATTTGCAAAAATAATTTAATTTAGATCTTCCTTCCTGTTTTTTCATCTCAGTAGTTCTCATTCTAACTGATATCTTTTTCTTGCTTCCTTGAATGAGGCGATGAATCTGTCTTGTTTCTGATTCTTGATCATGTGTTGAACCTACATTTGAGGAACTCGTGTGTTTTATGATCAAATCAATTAATTCCGGTCTCTTTAATCAACTATGTCTCAGCGATTTTATAGAAACAAACTTCCGTTGCTTTTGTGAAACGGGTAATGACTAATAAACGTTTCATTTCGCCACAGAAGCAAACAAGCATTTGAAAAAGAAATAATAAATAAATTGGTGCAAAAGGGTATGTGTTTTTTGAAGTGATTAACAAGCATACACGACTTAAATTGCTGACAGTAATATATGCAAAGAAGTCGGAGTAAATATTCAGATACTTATCTACTCCTTTTTCATCTAAGAGAGTTTAATAAAACCTATGTGATGTGCCCAAAACGATTTAATTCTCAACCAGTGTCAGTAGTTCACTGTTTGTAATTAAATATATCACTCTATCAGCAATCAGAAAGGGTCAGTGCATGATTACGTAATGAGAGCAATAATAAAATTTTCCAAAAAAAAACTCAAGCAAAAACCCGTTTAAAAAAATTTGATTTTTAAACTTTTAACTTTTTTCAACGGCTGTGATTAATGGTATTTTGTAATTCATGTTATTAAAATATTGAATAATGTTTTGGAATTTTTATGAATAAATACATTATAGTGGCCATTAAAATTGCTACACTAAGAAGGCGATATGCTACGCACATGAAATTTACATGGCAGAAAGAGGCTACGATATGCAAATGATTAGCTTTTCAACGCATTAATGCAAAGCAGACACTGTTAGCGACATTTGCAATATATTTAAATGAAGAAATTGTACAGCAGATTTTGCATACATGAACCGCATTTGAACGTTGTTTGGTAAAAGTTGCTGTGATACCTCCTGTAAGAAGCTTTCCAGCATGTTTCTGACTTTGAAAGAAGTAGAATTATTGTCTACCGAAATTGCGATTAATCGCATTTCAGTATTGCTTATAGCCCTGGTAGAGATCTCACGACTGCATGTGGAATATGCGATCGAAGGGCTCAGGATGGCCTGGATCCTGCTATCAGTAACAGCCTAGAAGACACGACCGGATGACCTTATTAGAATGTACAGTCATGTCAAGCGGCATGTGAGTCATGAAACAGGATAGTTTGATAAATAAGTATTTGCACGAATAGTTCGATAACGTTTTAAGCAGCATGGGCTGTTAGTTTGGCGATCGTGGCTTCACCTACCCTCGACGCTACATCATAGACAAGAGTGTCTTCAATGGTGCGATCAATGACGAACATGGATGCAGACATGATACGGCGTCGTCATTTTAGGCAAACTTTGGTTCTGTTTACAGCAATATGATGGTCGCATGCGCGTTTGATGGAATCGTGAAGAACACCATTGCTAGTGTGCATTCGACATCGTCATTCTGGCCCACCATTTAATCCCTCCTAGGTATGGGGTGCTATTGGATACTCCTTTCAGTCACCTCTTGCTCGCATTGTTGGTAACTTGAACAGTGGCCGTTGGATTTCTAGTGTATTAAGACCCGGGCTCAACTTTTTTTCTCAAGCCCTCCTAAACACTACTTTTCAACAGGATAATGCAAGACCACACGTTGCCGGTATTGTACAGACCTTTCTTGATATAGAAAGTGTTCGGCTCCTGGCCTGGGCCATAAATTTTTTATATCCCTTACCAATAAAAAATGTCTGGTTGATGATTGCACAACTACTGTATCTATACATGCTGTCTAATCTCTGTCTGGCCCAAGCGTATAAGAGCTGTTATTGCTACCAGTGGTTTTTCAGGTTTCCTATTTCTTTGGATCTAAGCTTCCAAATTTCTTGAAAATTTTGTTATTTCCGGAATAACATATTTGTCTAATAAATATAATTTTGTTATTAGCATTTCGTTTTGGAGTAGGAATGTTAATGGCGAGTAGTGTAGCTTACACATGTGTGCATTGTGGATATATTAACTTTTTACAAATTAAAACAAAGGATCCATCACATGTTTAGTACGCTCAAAGAATTCATTCACACTGATTTCTCTATTTTAGCAAAATAGGTATTATTCTGCGTTGCAAATGTTTGCAAATATGTATTTCAATTCATTATCGACAAAAGCCTTATTAAGTTAAAAAAAATGTACACAAAAGTTAAGGAAAAGTTATAAAGTGATGTTCAATTTTATGCTCATTTGGAGCATTTTTGATTGAATATTGCCTGAGTACATTGTAGCTTTTTCTTTTAACGTAAGATTTAGTAAGCTTCCTTGACATTGCATCACAATGAAAAAAAAACAACTTGAAGAGAAAACAGAAAGGCTTTCTAATGAATTCTTACTATCTTGCTAAGTTCTAGATAATTTCACACACTTTTTTTAGAGTAATCTTATGCATTTAAAGAGGATTATATGTATTTAAATACATAAATATTTTAACTAGTTATACACTGCTGGACAATTGCTAAGGACGGATCACAAATTGCTATGTAGCATAACATTAAGCGAGACATGAGGCCTAGTAGGATAAAATATAGTTGCCACACTGTTCAGACATTAGAATAAAGAATATTTATTGTTCTGGAAAGTACAAAAGCTGTGAAACATCTGAAAGAAAAAAAAAATGTTCATTTGATCTGCGTACGGAGAAATGGAACATTGCATCTAAAAGTCAGCAGGCACCTTAAAGAAAGGTATCAGTACGGGATATGTCCACCGTGGAGTGTGATGCAACATTCCACACGTCGTACCATACTTTGCACAACATTATCCAGCAGCTGTTGAGGCAATTTATCCCATTCCTCTGTGAGTGCACGGATGAGGGTGTTCTTGTTTGTCGGAGGATAGTTTCAACCAGCAACTTGCCTCCCCAAAGCATCGCACACATTTTCAATGGGGTTTAGATCTGGAGAACGCGCTGGCCATACGAGATGTTGATTACCCTCGCTGTCTAGACAATCCTGAACAGCGAGTGTTCGATGACATGTTGTGTTGTCGTCCATAAAACAAATTTATCATCGACAGCACCACGGAAAAGACGAACATGAGGAAGTAGAACTTCATCAATGTATCGTTGGCCCGTCATAATCCCATTCGCAACCACATGTAGGCGCGTGCGGCCATTGATCATGATGCCGGCCCACACTATGATACTGCATGTCGGATATCGGTCCTTTTCCTGGATATTTTCTGGACAATAAGCAGTACCACTCTCGCGCCAGATCAGTTGGCGTCTACAATCCGATGACAGACTGAACCTACTCTTATCTGAGAATAGTACGCATGCCCAGTCCTGTTCAGTCCAATTGTGATGCTCACGACATCATTGCAAACGGGCAGTACGGTGCTGTTTGGTCAATGGGACACACACAACAGGTCTGCGTGCGTATAGTCCCCCTCCCCTCAAACGTCTGGCAACAGCTTTTCGGGAGATCTGCTTTCCTGAGGCAGCAAGAAACTGATTTGCCACCTGCTGAGCTGTGGTGCGCCTGTTCCTTTTTGCTGATAGGACGATATATCTGTCTTCTGCAGGCGTCGTACTTCTAACACGACCTCCCCCGTGCCATCTACTACACATTCCAGTAGTTTTAAATGACTTTCACAGCCGTGAAACAACGCTGTGAGCGATGTCGAGCTCCCTGGCAACATCTGTTATTTTTCGCCCTTCTCCGATCTTTCCAATAATTCGGCCACGCATAAAATCATCTATGTGATGTGGGGAAGACATGCCAAAAATTTTAAGTTCGTCTATTAAATCTTTCCTGTAAAACTTTGACTTGAAACAACAACTGTCCACACGCGTCAAAACCTTTAGAGCTCTTATGAACGCTATCACGTGATGAACAGACGTAGAAAAAAAATTTGCATACTCATACTTCTTCTTACTAATATCCCGCACTTATTCTCATTTTCCACATTTTGCTTCCTTTCATTTTGTGATTGCTATGGATGATAGTATTATCCGTCCTTAGCAATTGTCCAACAGTGTATATTACAATATATTTGGAAGACGAAAGCTTTGGATTTCAAAATTTCTTGTAAGATATTACGAAATTTCAAACAGAATTTTTCAGTATAGATATAAAAGAGTTGCCGTTCAATTAAATAATCAATTTTTCAAAACCTTGTTAACCCTTTATAAGGCCGTGGTGACTATACTTACTACCAACTTAATCAATTTTTAAATGACCATGGGAAGCTGTTTTCCCTCCTATGATTCGTGCTGCTTGCATTTCTAACAGCCCGACAACTGATATATGGATTTTAAAGTAGCAAAAACAAGGCCTCTGTACATTTCCTGAGCTGCAAGAAAACTATACGAGTGACAAAAGTTGGTGACCATATGCCAGCTTGATAAAAACTTATATACATTACTGTTTATGTTCTACTGAAGCACATGAGACCAAGATATGTTTGCATAGCTTGCAATGTCCTGCTATGTATTGATCTTTTTTTCTGAAATATCTTCGAAAGAACTATGTATAAATTCTAAAATTTTTTAACACATAATATATTTATTTTATAATTCTTTTTTCAGTATATTTTAGTATTTACAAAATATTTCTTATAAAATATCATGTAACGTTATATAAAAAGAAATGCAAATCACATAAGATATCTTGCCTTTGAATAGCTCCCAGCGAGAGGTTTGAGACATAGTTTGTTTCCTACCCCAAAAAATGGTCTTAAAAATCAAATTAATTTTAAGTAATAAGCTAAATGAATTTCGTTTCATAACTGAATCATAATTCCAAATATATTTTAACATGACCTTACTAGAAAAAAATGACTTTATAAAGGGATAATAAAGAAGATAGCAATGCCTTAGCCTTCCTTAAGCTTTTTTGGATACTGCTTGCTTGAAAAGTATCAAAAAATACACCTTACATCTGAATATTTTGCTACTAAAAATATTTTTATCCCCATTTTTAAAAGGTAGAAAGATATCTATCTGATATTTCGTTGTAGTAAAATTTGCTGTAAACTAATCATCAAGAAAGAACATTTAATATATTTATGTTAGAAATATGCCCAATTATTTGCAAATCATTATCAAATGATAGAAGTAAATCATCATATTTCCACATCATTTCCATGTGAAACATTACATACTACACCCGATTTCATATTATCAAATCTGTTGTTTCAAATGAGTGAAATCTTCGATAACACCAAGATCTGAATTAATATTATTCTCTTTCCGATTTTAAAACAACTGCATTATGGCTTAAATTATTACAATCCATGAGCTTTAGAATTTAATCTATATCTCTTTGCAAACGAAATATATATATCTTTTGAAATAAAAATTTCGTTATATAAGAATACTTTGTATATCTTTATAGAATAAAATTATCAGTGTCCTCTTTAAAAGATTTAATGCTCACTTCAAAAATATCTTCCGGGTAGCACGGGCATATACTATACATAAATTTACAGCATCTTTAAGTATTTTAGATAATGGCCATTAGCTCGCCCTAACAACGGAGACATGTCTTATTTGTAGAATTTAAAAATCATGTGTTATGTTCTTTTTAAAGATTAGAAAGATACTCTTTCAAATCTTGGCAAATATTGGAATAAATTGCTTTAAGAGAATATATTTTATAGCACTTTTGTGACCTTCTCTCTTTTAAGATACCATATATTTCTTAATCTAGTTGGCATTTCTTGTTTGCCCTAAGCGATATGTGAAAGTACTCGCTATATTTCTAAACTTGTAATTCTTCTGAACTATCGGATAAAATCAGATTATATATACATTCTTATTTAATCTCTTAAAAGATAAATGGCTTATGAAGAAAGATATTAAACGAAAAAAAGGGTTATCTTCTCACCTCCTCAGTTTTTTATTCACTCGCTATTTACTCATTCTTTCTTTAGTTCTTCACTTTCAAGCGATTTCAAAAATTAATCACTCACAAAATATACTTCATCTTAAAATTTTATTAATGAGTACAGTAAAAACTCTCTTTTTGTGCGGTAGATAGGGACCGCATAAAAAAACCGTTCAAAAAATATTCGAAAATATCTCATAAATTCTTACATATAACAAACAACTTCGTCGAAATACTAGAGAAATTTTTTTTTATGCGGTGGAAAGGGACTGCCTAAAAAAATGTCGCACTTAGGAAATACGTCAATCACACATTTATGAAATTTATGAGAAAGTACTTCCATGATAAAATAAATAATTAAATTGTGCATAGAAAAATTTTAAAAGCATTTAGTTTCGCATTGTATACATGGAGAAGTTTTCACACACATAAAATGCACTTACATAATTCACTGCTATTCATTGTAATCGAAAGCGCTCATCTTCTTGTGATGAATTACCCCAAAATCGCTTTCGTCACTTGAAGATACAAGTTCAATTTACCACCATAAAGTAAGAGATAAGTTTTTGCAGCGAAGGTCGATTGGTCAGTTGCTTGTAAATGTCACGAGAACAAGATATGTGTGATCGAAGCTCTTTTTGAAATTTCATACTCCTTTCGGAATTGGTATCTATTTTACGAAAATGCGTTCCAAATTTCTTGGAAAGCTGTATCCCTGCATATATTTTATCCACTCTCAAAGAATCCAATTGTTCTCTTGACCTTCTACATAATCTATCAATTCATTGATAATGCCACAGTCATTTTAAAGTTTCGTCTTCAATCAAGCATAGGCTGTTGGTGCGTTGAGAGAAAGCAACCGAACGTGCATTGTCGGGAGACTGTTTATAACAAATGAAAAGAGCGTCTTGAAGCGTATATATGTTAATTGCAGTATATATATCCCCCACAATCCCGGGACTCTAGGGGGCCCAAAGCATAACTGACGCCTTGTACATATTTACTTAATTTATAAAATATTAAATGCAAACCTTGACTTTGCAGGGGGGCCCTGATATTCTCCCTTACGCCACTGGTATATTGATAGAAAACATTGCAGTTGCGCCAAAGCCGTTGAAATTCATATACCGCATAAAAAAAATCATACAGAAAAAAATCACACAAAAATAAAATCGCATAAAAAAGGACCGCACAAAAAAAACACAGTTTTACTGTATTCACATGCCTTGCAGATAATTGAAAATATTAAGGATTAAAATTGACCTAAGAAGGGATTTAAGGTTGAGATATCTTTTGCTAGATGAACCATGAACCAAGTGCAATAAAATAAGGTTTTGTTTTTAAAAAAATTCATAAAAAAATTAAGATAAAGTAAAGGCGCAGTTGGCGTGGGCTAGCCTTATCTAGTTTTTGATTAAAAGCGAATGTTAAGGTTTGTGGTCGGTGTATAATATTAGTACGGGACCTTCGATCATATGTCGGAAATACTTGATAGCGGAATAAGCTGCCAGAAGTTCACGGTCAAAAGCACTGCACTTAGTTTGAGCTGGTGTTAATTTTTTAGAGAAAAATCCTAAAGGTTTGAAACCATCGCTGGTGATCTCATTTAAGGAGGTACCAAGACCAAAGTCACTAGCATCAGTCATCAATGCGAGATCAGCATCCTGTGAAGGATGAGCTAAAAGTGTAACATTAGCTAGTTGATTTTTACATTTGTTAAATGCATTGATAGATTCCGCGTTCCATTGTATTTTCCGCTTATCATTTTTCTTTGAGTGTTTGAGAAATTCATGTAAAAGAGCTTGTATGTGTGCCGCCTTAGGTAAGAATTTTCAATCAAAGTTCAAAATAACTAAAAATTTTCTGAGATTGCGAACTGTGTGGTAGGTTGTTTATAATTAGCGATGAGTGCTACTTTTTCAGGAAGGGGTAAAATACCATCTTTATTTACAAGGTAACCTACAAAGGGGACTTCGGAGCATCCGAGCATGCATTTACTGGCATTGATAGTCAAACCATAATCATCAAGCCTTTGTAAAACTTTCACGTGTTTCTTATGAGAGATGGCGTCTGTCGATGCAATTAATATGTCGTCCAAGTAGACGAAACAATAGTCTAAGCCCCTTAACACTTCGTGGATGAATCGCATCCACGTTTGAGTGGCGTTACACAATCCGAATGGCATAAATACAAATTCGAAAGTTCCGAAGTTTGTGATTATTGCCGTTTTATGCCTGTCGGCAGGATGAATAGGAATATGATGGTAAGCTCTTTGAATATCCAGCTTTGTGAAAATTGTTTTACCTTTAAGATTTTCGTTAAAACTTGTTAAATTTGGAATAGAGTATCGGTCGGGTCGGGTTTGTTTGTTTAAAGCACGATAATCACCACAAGGACGCCACGAGTTCGTGTCTTTTTTGGAAACCATGTGCAATGGAGAACACCAGTTTGATTTAGAAGGGATAATAATACCCTGATCAAGCATATATTGAAATTCTTGTTTTGCAGCTTCATATTGTTGTGGATTTAACTTTTGCGCTCGAGCATGCACTGGAGGACCAAATGTTTTAATGTAATGAAAAGTATTGTGTTTAATTTTTTCATTAAATGGTCGGGGTCTAGTAAGATCTGGAAAATCTCGTAGGATGGCAGCATATTCCGAATCAAGTGATGCGGCTAAGGTCTTAATCTGAGGTGTATGATCAGTAAAACGTTCTCCTTTTGTTGATAATTTTGTCAAGGGATCGATAAGACGCTTGTTTTTGATATTGATTATTAATCCGTATTTATTTAAAAAATTGGAACTGATAATCGCTGTGTTAACATCCGCTATTATAAAATTCCACGGAAATGAACGCAATAAATTTAAGTCTAGCTTAAGTAATTTTTGGCCGTATGTTTTGATTTTAGAATCATTGGCTGCAAAAAGTTCAAATTTATTTGGTTTCATATTTTTGTTTGGTTTCGGAATAATGCTGACGTCTGCGCCTGAATCAACTAAATAACGTTGATTAGTATGTTTGTCAAAAACAAATAGACGACATTTTTTAGCGAGCGCCTTTACATGACTACAAGACGCCGCTGTAGTCATGTTTCCTAGTTTTCCGACTGAGAGCTAGGTCTATCCCGAGATTGGCGATGTAAGAAGTCGCAAGGTGGGATACAGTTATGGGCCTTCTCACGAAAACGTTTGTGATAAAAACAAATAGCCTCACGGTTTGTTGCTCTACACCTATTTCGTGAGCGCGAGGATGACTTTAGAACGAAAGCAAGTACTTAACCGATCACTCCAAAACGATTGTCTTCGCGTGATGTTGGTACTAGTTCATATAGATATCACACCGCCGCAGTAGTTAAAAGATTAACTATCCAGTGCAGTGTTGTTTTTAAACATCGTTCATCATATAAGTTAGGAAGTTGAAATTTTTTTTGAAAGGGATAAGTTTGTCAATTCCGTGCATCTCTGAAAGTTTTTTTAGGTTCTCTACAGTATGGAAATAAATCATTGAAAGATCAATAACATTTACTTAAGCTCCTGAAAACCACATGTTATTCTTGCACCAGGTAAAGTACAACCATTGTCAAAAACGTATGTTCTAACTTAATATCTGTACAGGATGCCTCGGTTAGACTGTGATTAAGAATTATTTTCGTAGATAATAATTTCTTTCGTCATAATATAGAGAAAAAAAAAGGGTTATCACAGATTCTGATGAAATCTTTGCTCGCATAACCGTCTTAAATGCAAAGATATTAAGGAATTTATGTTCTACTGTGTTTTAAAACTTAATCTCAGTGGCTTCTTAAAAATTGTAGGATATATCATACCCTATATTCTACAAAAAATTAGAGACAGCAGGTGGTTTAATTTCAATTGTTTTTAAAATAATATTTTATTCACATTTGTATACAAAAGTATTCATAATGCATAAGAGAAACGAAAAGTATTGTCGTTTTTGCGCATGTCGATATTCGTTAGTCATTTATCAGTTCGTTATGTACAGTAATACCCCGAACTCACGCGATAGGTGGGACTGAGTGATAACTATGTTAGCCAAATTCGCGTAAGTCGGGGTATAATTTCGCATGCAAAAAAAAAAAAAATATTTAGGGAGAAGAAAAAAATTATTTACAAAAAAAATGTTTAATAAAATCTTAGATAACACATATGCGAAATCGCAAACCGAAGTTATTGTCATGTAGAAAGTTTAATAGAATCTATCAAAAAAATTTTTTCACCCGCAAAATTTCCCCTCTTAGAATATAATATATATATACACTGCTAGACAATTGCTAAGGACGGATCACAAATTGCTATGTAGCATAACATTAAGCGAGACATGAGGCCTAGTAGAATAAAATATAGTTGCCACACTGTTCAGACACTAGAATAAAGAATATTTATTGTTCTGGAAAGTACAAAAGCTGTGAAACATCTGAAAGAAAAAAAAATGTTCATTTGATCTGCGTACGGAGAAATGGAACAATGCATCTAAAAGTGAGCAGGCACCTTAAAGAAAGGTATCAGTACGGGATATGTACACCGTGGAGTGTGATGCAACATTCCACACGTCGTACCATACTTTGCACAATATTATCCAGCAGCTGTTGATGCAATTTATCCCATTCCTCTGTGAGTGCACGGATGAGGGTGTTCTTGTTTATCGGAGGATAATTTCGACCAGCAACTTGCCTCCCCAAAGCATCCCACACATTTTCAATGGGGTTTAGATCTGGAGAACGTGCTGGCCATACGAGACGTTGAATACCCTCGCTGTCTAGACAATACTGAACAGCGAGTGTTCGATGACATGTTGCGTTGTCGTCCATAAAAACAAATTTATCACCGACAGCACCACGGAAAAGACGAACATGAGGAAGTAGAACTTCATCAATGTATCGTTGGCCCGTCATAGACCCATTCGCAACCACATGTAGGCGCGTGCGGCCATTGATCATGATGCCGGCCCACACCATGATACTGCATGTCGAATATCGGTCCTTTTCCTGGATATTTTCTGGACGATAAGCAGTACCACTCTCGCGCCAGATCAGTTGGCGTCTACAATCCGATGACTTACTCTCATCTGAGAATAGTACGCATGCCCAGTCCTGTTCAGTCCAATTGTGATGCTCACAACACCATTGCAAACGGGCAGTACGGTGCTGTCTGGTCAATGGGACACACACAACAGGTCTGCGTGCGTATAGTCCTCCTCCCCTCAAACGTCTGGCAACAGCTTTTCGGGAGATCTGCTTTCCTGAGGCAGCAAGAAACTGATTTGCCACCTGCTGAGCTGTGGTGCGCCTGTTCCTTTTTGCTGATAGGACGATATATCTGTCTTCTGCAGGCGTCGTACTTCTAACACGACCTCCCCCGTGCCGTCTACTACACATTCCAGTAGTTTTAAATGACTTCCACAGCCGTGAAACAACGCTGTGAGCGATGTCGAGCTCCATGGCAACATCTGTTATTTTTCGCCCTTCTTCGATCTTTCCAATAATTCGGCCACGCATAAAATCATCTATGTGATGTCGGGAAGACATGCCAAAAGTTTTAAGTTCGTCTATTAAATCTTTCCTGTAAAACTTTGACTTGAAACAATAACTGTCCACACGCGTCAAAACCTTTAAAGCTCTTGTGAACGCTATCACGTGATGAACAGACGTGGAAAAAAATTGCATACTCATACTTCTTCTTACTAATATCCCGCACTTATTCTAATTTTCCACATTTTGCTTCCTTTCATTTTGTGGTTGCTATGGATGATAGTGTTATCCGTCCTTAGCAATTGTCCCCAGCAGTGTATATACATAATTTAGCCGTTTTTCAATTAAACTGAAGCCTTCTGTCAAATTTCCAACCGTCATTCGATCTTCTGATTAAAGATTAAATTTCTTCAATGCCTTGCTCTTGCTCATACTTTTTTGTGGCCTCATTAATTGCCAGATGATGATTGTGGGAATCCAGCAGTTTTTGAACGAGATACCAACCACACCTAAATTTATTTGCCTGGCAAGATCTCTCTCTCTCTCTGCAACTTCAAATCACATTACCAATTTCACCAATTTTTTTTCTCAAATAAAAGACGAATCGATGAGATTTGAAAATCGCCTAAATTTGGATTCGCATAAGTTGGGGTATTACTGTACTTCAGAGTCGTGTCACAAAAACATTTTATAGTTAGTGACTTGTTTACTTGCAAATAATTAAATTTTAATTTTTCTTTTTGTAATTTATGCGAGAAATACTTGATAAGGTACATATCCGACATTGTGTGCTTTTTGAGTTTCGTAAGGTTAGTAACGCAACGGTTGCTGCCAAAAATATTTGCGACGTTTATTCAAACGCATTAGGCTCGTTCGTAAATGCCAAAAATGGTTTTCTTAGTTCAAATCAAGTAACTTCGATCTTTCCGATTCGTATCGATCAGGAAGATCAACATCTTTAGACAATCAAATACAGTAGTGGAAACAAATCCGTGTCAGGCAATCGAGGAACTGTCAAATACTCTTAAGCAACCTCGATAGACCACCCAAGAACTCTTTCTACACATTGGTAAAGTAAGCTGAGTAGATCCAAAAAACCAAGCTAACCGATCCACCACGTGCAACTTATTGTTTCAACGGCACAATGCAGAAGCGTTTTGTGATCGCCTGATCACTTTAGAGGAAATGTAGGTCCTTTGCAATAAATCAAAATGCAGTGGCTGTCTCCCAAAAAGGAGCTTTTGTGAGATTGGCGGAGTATTTACGAGGTCATTCATTTTGAAGCGCTGAAACCTGGACAAACTATGAATGCAGACTTTAATTGTGAACAATTGGATTGAATAAATCAATCTTTAATCGCAAAGTGCCCTGTCATTGTCAACAGAAAAGATGTTATTTTCAACACGATAATACAAGGCCGCACTGCGCAAGACAATGGGAAAAAAATTAATGAATTGGGATGGGAGGTCTCATGCCTCATCCTCTATACTCGTGCCATCTAATTTCTATTTATTCCGATCACTGCTATATTTTCTGACAAAAAATTTGAAAATTCGAATAATGTCCAAAATACCATCTCCAGATAATTTTCTCAAGAACTAATTGATTTTTTAGACCTAGCATTTTAAATTTGCGCACTAGATGACAAAAATGTGTTGATAACGACGGTGATATCATTGATTCAAATAAGAACTTAGTAAAACATAATTTGTTTGAATTTAATGTCGAAAAATGACATTACTTTTCAGTCTCCTTAATACATCTAAATAATAATAATTATTATTCGATTTAAAAAAGATAATAATTAATAAAAATTGTTCAAAAGAGTATAAAATGAAGCAGAATTTTTCCATTCAGAAAAAAAAATATAATATTAGTTTTTTCTTGTGTTCGTATTTTTCAAAATTGTTATTTATTTGTGTTTTAGTTTTATAAAAATCAAATATTTTTCAATTTCATTTCTGAAAGAAATTGGAGATGAAGTTAGGAGGGGGTTGCCAGCTCAGGTGTCATTTTCGTCACTTGTGCATGGTTCAGAATTACGAGTTCCGTCACCAATAGCCCTCGTTGCAGCTTTATAGCGAGACGTTATAAAACTCTTACTCACTCACTCGTACCTTTGTCTCGCAAATTAAAATGTCTATTGATAACAGAAGTGGAACTTTTTCAGTATACTAGGTATATTTTATTTTATCAATATATGTATCAAAGTGTCTCTTGTAGACTTTTTTGGAAAAAGATAATTTTAGTATTTGGGCGGAAGATAAAAGTAATGGTTCAGTGTAACGTATTTATTATATTTCCCCCTAATTCTTAAAAAGATTGCTGCGGGTATTATATAAAGGGTGTTTTTTTAGAGGTATAGAACTTTAAATTGCAATAAAACAACGATGTATTATTCGATTGACATGAATTTTTTTTTATTCAAAAGATAACCTTGTGGCATTACATTTCAAATATGATTTCTGGCATAGGACTGCCACGGCTGGCTCGGATGTAGTCCAATCTGGACGTCCAACTTTCGATGACTTTTTCCAACATTTGTGGCCGTATATCGGCAATAACGCGGCGAATGTTGTCTTCCAAATGGTCAAGCGTTTGTGGCTTATCCGCATAGACCAATGACTTTACATAGCCCCACAGAAAATAGTCTAGCGGTGTTAAATCACAAGATCTAGGAGGCCAATTCACAGGTCCAAAACGTGAAATTAGGCGGTCACCAAACGTGTCTTTCAATAAATCGATTGTGGCACGAGCTGTGTGACATGTTGCGCCGTCTTGTTGGAACCACAGCTCCTGGACATCATGATTGTTCAATTCAGGAATGAAAAAGTTAGTAATCACGGCTCTATACCGATCACCATTGACTGTAACGTTGTGGCCTTCATCGTTTTTGAAGAAGGATTCCACCAGCCCATAAAGCGCACCAAACAGTCAGTTTTTCTGGATGTAACGGTGTTTCGACATACACTTGTGAATTAGCTTCACTCCAAATGCGGCAGTTTTGTTTGTTGACGTAGCCATTCAACCAGAAGTGCGCTTCATCGCTAAACAAAATTCGCTTATGAAAATCGGGAACAACGGCAATCTCGTTTTGGGCCCATTCGACGAATCTACGCCTTGCTTGATGATCGTTTTGATGAATTGCCAAACCAAACTGAGAATAAATCACTTGACAGCTGTTAAATCGGTCGCCATCTTGGAAAGTAATGCCAACTTAAACTTCTATACCTGGGGAAAAAAACACTCTTTATATAACTGTAAAATAAAATTGTGCGTTTGTCAAACTTTACTGCAATTATATAAAACAGCGATGGTTTTTGAGATATTAAATCTTTAGGCATTGTTTCTTGCGATTCAAATTTACATAACAAAAAAATTGATACTTCATTCCAAATATCATTTTTGCAATTACCATTATTGTTATGCCATTTAACCTATTTTGTATTCCGAGAAATAGCAAAAATATAAGCATGCACTTCCATAATTTTTGCATAAGAACTAGATTGATTGATTGAATATTAACGTCGCACTGTTTAGCTACACGAGGGCTTTTGGCGACGGACCACGTAATTTTGAACCATGGTCAAGTGACGTGGACGACACCTGAGCTGGCACCACATCTCCTAACTACCACACCACACCAACGGGAGGACGTTTCAGCTCTCGACAGATTTAACGTGCATCGCTGCCCTACACGGCGGGTCTTTAGTGGTACTGGGCTCGAACCCGTGACAATGCAAGCCACGGTCCGATACCTATACCACTCGGCTACCGCGGCCATATGCATGCATAAGAACTAGACCCAAGTAAAAAAGACGTTATCATTACATAATGACATATATATGAATACTCATTCTGAGTTTTACCCTCCTACTTCTCTTTATTCTGTTGACACACCAATATTTTATGAGATATAATAGCATACAACTATTGTTTTCGGTACCTTCTTGTAGCTTTCTCCTTATAATTTGATTTCTGTTTTTATTATCGAACTCGCTTATGAAAATAGGCACTAATATGTGTTTATGTTCAATTATATGTTCAAGTGAAAGACATTTTATGATTTGCATACGGAAACAGAAATGAATCAGGAAAGCGAGGTTATCAGCGTCTTTAGTTCTAACTGTTGAAGGCATTTGCAGAGAGTATATAAAATAAATATAAAATTTAGCTTTTCTCTCTCTCTCTCTCTCCTGTATATTACCTTCAAAAGAAAAGTACAAGTAAAAGAGATTAATGCTTTGAATTTGGCAAGATACTATATAGTTTGAGATCCATAACAGAGATATGGCAGAATGCACGGATAAATGGTAATTCTGATGTGTGAATGGATTGAATGCTTGTGTTATCGTCGCATCTTGAAGCTATTTGAGAGGCATTGGCGACGGACTTCGTAACTTTGAAACCAAGGCCAATGAAAAGGACTACATGCGAGCTAACAACCCACCCTTTTAATTTTACACCATGCCAACTTCAGTACTTTGAGTCTCGACAAATTTAATGAGATAAATCAGATAAATCCTTTGAAAAAATGAATGTATTGAAAAAATCCAACATTACAAATAATTTATTTAAAAATAATTGAAAAACATTAATTATTATTTCTGGAAATTTAAGCTACATTTGCACTTCTATTTAAAGTATTACGCGGTCCGGTCGCGATAGTCTAGCGGATGGGTCACGGACTCGTGGCTGGCGTGTCATGAGTTTGCAGATCCAAAGCCCTTCTCTGGGCTAGGAGTGGAAGATAGGAGAGGGGGAATCAGTTCAAGTGTCGTGCTCGTCACTTAATCATGGTTCAAAATTATGAGGTCCGACGCTAATAGCCCTCCCCCTCTTGCTCGATATGTTTTTTTTATTTATTATTTTTAGCATTGTTTATTTGTATTATGAAATGATGTATGTATATTGTAATTAGTATTATGTAATTGATAGTGAGTGAGAGATTACCAACTTCGCACTGATCAACTACACGAGGGCTTTTGTCGACAGACCTCGTAAATTTTGAACTATGGTCAAGTGACGAGGACGACACCTGAGCTGGCATCCCCCTCTCCTAACTTCCACATCAAAGCAATGTGAGAACGTTTGAGCTCTCGACAGATTTAACGTGCATCGCTTCCCTATACAACAGGTCTTCAGCGGCACTAGGCTCGAACTCATGACACGACGGTCACGAGTTCGTTACCTTGGCCATAAGGCTACCGCGACCACGAATGTACTTTCGGAATTTACCTTTAATTTGTATTATGTAATTATGTATGCTTAGTGAAAACTCCCCTTAATTTGTATTATGTAATTATGTATGTATATTGGAATTTATCTTTAATTTGTATCATGTAAATTTATTGTGTACTGCTGTAAAAAGGCAAACTAAGATTTTGTTCAAAAGAGACTGAACGCGGAGATGGTTGTTTCCCGGGGTTTGTAGCTCTAAACCCCCTTTTCGGGTGAGTTCGGTTCCCTTGGATATTCTACCAATAGCCCATAGGTTGCTTTACAGTGCTACGTTAACAAACTCTCACCCACTAGAATACTACGTTTTTTTAAGTACTATTAAATCTTTATATATAAAAATCTTCTGTGCGGGTGTATGTCACTAAACTCCTAAACGGCTGGACCGATTTCCATGAAATTTTTTGTGTGGGTTCAAGTAAATTCGAGAATGGTTTAGATTCACAATTCGGTCCGATATCGCAATTAGTTAAAAAGATATTAATTAAAAACATTCAAAAAATACAACTCAACATTCACCTGCATTGTTGTAATAACGCTATTGCTATAAACACAAGTAATATATAAAAAAATTTTTAATCAATTCCTACATCAGGGATGGCGAACCAATGGCACGCGTGCCAATGATGGCACGCGACAGAATATTTTGGGCACGCCATCGATCAAAAACTATTTGCATTTTAGCTTAAAATAATTAAGTTTACTTCGAAGTATTATGAACAAACGCGAGTGATCCGTCGCGACGCCGACAAGTTGGGGAGCAGACTCATTTGTTATGTCTTGAGTAAATACTTCATATATTATAAATTGCTAATGAGATGCAAAGTTTATCTACGCACAGTGTGTGTATGTAACTCTTTCTAAATATATTCAAGTTGTTTAAAAAACATTCTAACGTTTACATTAATAGTTCAGCTTATATATACATCTAATTTATTAATGTGATCTAATTCTTGTCTTGTAAGTCTAATTGGTAAAATAACTCTCACTGCTTTATTTAAAAAATTTTTAATGACCTGAGATAAAAGCGAAAGAGTAGAGACTACAGAAATCTCGTACAAGCACTCAATTTCCTAAAAACAAATAAATCTGCCCATGAGCCCGCAGTCGTGCGCAGTCAGTAAAAAGGGGTTTTTTTGGCGGGAGGGGTGAGGGAAGAATCAAGCGGAGCACATAGAATAGTCAATTTCATCGACACAACTGTACATTTAAAGTTGTGTTAAATTTACGATTTTTAACTGGTATTTAACATGGCTAGTTCAACAAAAAAACAAAAAAAGTGTAAGATAGTAAGTGTAGCAGAGAATTTCAAACTCGGTGGGCTGAAAAAATATGGCATGATCAATAAAGTCGACAAAGCGGTGTGTGTTTTATGTTCTGGAACAGTGGTGTGCAGAACATCGTCTGTAAAACGGCATTTTGAAACAAATCACAAATCGTTTTGTGAAAAAAGCGAACCAGAACAAAAAGAATTAATTGCAAGTGCAATAAAAGAAAGAAATAAACAGTCGACGTCTATGTTTAAATATGTAAGCAAAAATTGTCACACAAGTGCGACAAGTTACTCGGCTGCAAATGCCATTGCTCGGCATGGTAAACCTTTTCAAGAGGAAGAGTTTTTGAAGGAAGCTTGGTTGGCATGTGCGCCCTCACGTTTTGATGATTTTGATAATAAAGATAAGATAAAATTCAGCGCATCAAAGATGTTCCTCTATTTAGAAACACAATGAAATATAGAATCTTGAAATTGGCAGAAAATGTTACAGATCAACAAAAAAATGACATTAACTCCGCTCCTTTTATATCGCTATGTCTTGACGAAAGTATTAACATTACTAAATCGGCACGTTTAGCTGTCTTTGCTCGATATTGTGTAGGAAACATCATTAAGGAAGAATTAATTGCGATAACATCGTTGTTAACAACTACAAAGGGCGCAGATATTTGTACGGCAGTAAAAAATTCGCTTGCTGAGAAAGAAATTGATTTGAAAAAAATTGTTTCAGTAATCACTGATGGTGCTCCAAATATGGTAGGCAAAAAAATGGTTTCATTTCTTTATTTAAAACAGACGTAGGGCATTCGATTCTTGAATGCCACTGCATTATTCTCCAACAAGCCTTATGTGCAAAGAGTGGTTTAACATCTCTTGATAATGTAATAACTTTAGTCTCACAAAAATAGTCAACTTCATATCGTCGCAGGCTTTAAATAAACGAAAGTTTGATACTTTGTTGGATGAAGTCAATTCGGTGTATAATGGCTTATAATAATGTATAACAATGTTCGCTGGTTGAGCTGCGGGAACGTACTTCAAAGATTTGTTGAGTGCTTGGAAGAAATCAGACTGTTTCTACAAAATGTCAGCAACATTAAACAATACCCACTGTTGATGGATATTATGTGGCTTTTAAAATTGATGTTTTTTACAGACATATGCCAACATTTCAATGAATTGAACATAAAGCTTCAAGGCCCGAATAAAACAGTTATCGTCATGATGGATCTCATTCACGCTTTTGAAGCTAAACTATATGTTTTCAGAAACGCGCGATATTATTACAAAAAACTACAAGTACTTCCCTAACTTGAAAAAAAATATCAAAGATTTAGATGCCCAGAGAAACGAAATGAAGAAAAAGTTATTGATGACTCTATTTCTATAATGGATTCTTTAATCAAAGAATTTTCAGCGAGATTTTCTCAGTTCAAGGAATTATCGGAAACGTTCAAATTTATTATGTACCCTGATGTGATTTCGTTTGATAAACTGAACTTGTCTCAATTCGATTGGTTGGAAATTGAAGAACTTGAAATGCAACTGATTGATTTCCAGTCTAGTTCAATATGGATTCAAAAGTTTATTGAAACAAGGACAAAGTTGGAATTGTGATTGAAGCAGAAAGATTGACAAGCAATATAAGTAAAAATACCAGTTACGAAATTTTGGAAACATGGAATTCGATTCCAGACGCATTTAACTGTTTGAAGTTAGCGTATGCTATTTTAACCATATTTTCATCTACCTATGCCTGCGAGTCATTATTTTCAGAGATAAATAACATCAAAGACTCGCTTAGAAACCGTTTAACACACGACTCTAATTCAGCATGCATTCTACTAAAAGTAACATCTTATAATCCTGATATAAGTTATTTGTCATCTAATCTACAACAGCAGAAATCACACAAATGTTATTTTAATTTAAATTACAAGTATAACTAAAACATTTACTACTATACTAGTGCAAAATGTATTTTTTCGTATTAAATAAAGAATTTTGATTTGTTCGTATTTAGTTTTATTAGTTCTTCAATAATCACAAGTCAAAATTATTTGATGGCACGCCTATAACTCATTAAACGTTTTTTTAGAAAAAACGGCACGTTGACCCAAAAAGGTTCGCCACCCCTGTCCTACATAGATCAACAAAGAAAAAATTTATTTTAGCTACTTTTTATTAAATAGTTGCAATTAATATAAATATGTATGTGGCAGCCAAAGCCAAGCAGTCTTCGCGCGCAGGCGCAGCAAATCAAAACTAAAACTCTTGGACATTAGAGCAGAAAGAGAGAGAAAGGAGAACGCGCGAGAGGTGCGCGAGCAGGCGTTACCTTCTGAATATCATCGTCAAACTTATCTGTAAAAATATCTACCTTTTTAATTAATTTTTGTTAAAGTTTTAAAATAAATGTGAAGTAAGACAAACACGTCTTGGACCCCTTGTTGTCTCCCACAAATTATGGGGGCTCGGCCGGGATCGATAAAATTTCGATTTTGAACCAAAATCTGGGCAATGAACAAAAGCGTCCGTGAAGGAGACGCTCCGCCATTTTTCAGAAACTTCGTTCAACCTGTGTAGAGGTTTGAACTCAGCATGAAAATTCCGCCTGTGTAGAGGCCGGGATTGAAAAAAATTTCGATTTTGATCAAAGTTTGGACAGTGAAAAAAAAAAGCCGTCCGTGGAGGAGACGCGCCGCCATTTTTCGGAAACTTCATTCAACCTGTGTAGAGGTTGAATTTTTCAACTTCATTCCGCCTGTGTAGAGGTCGGAACAAATAACAAAATAACCTGTGTAGAGGTGTATTTTTCAACGAACCCTCAAAATCCCGCCTGTGTAGAGGTTGGAACTAACTCAGTGTGAATAATCCGCCTGTGTAGAGGCCGGAACTACAATTTCAAGATATAACCTGCGAAGAGGTGTCAATTCGAACAATTTCAACTATATTACCTGCGAAGAGGTGAAATCAGTGGAATCAACGTTTTTATTGGATACATCGTACGTGCGAGCAACAAGGGAGCCAGAAAAAAAAAAAGGTAGGATCTTTCCATATTTTTCTAAAATGTATAAAAACGCTCTTAAAGAGGATTTCATAAGAGTTGTTGAGAATCTAGACGGTACTGTGGAGAGTACTGACACTATAGTTAAACTAAAGACTAAAATTGAGAACAGTAGTACATTTGAAAGTGATCCAGATTTCGTTAAAACTTTAATTCAAAACTGTATAGATGAGAGAGTATCGCGAAACGAAAGAGAAGTAACTTTAGAAAAACAGAAAATTGAGCTCGCGAAACTTCAGTTAGCAAAATTAGAAAAAGAAATCGAACTTCAAAGGGCTAAAAATAAAGCATTAAGTTTAAATCCTGCAGCTAAAGTCGAAGATAAACAGTTCGAAACTTTAAATAAGGAAACCGCAACCCATATTGGCATTCGAGAAGCAGAAGATTGGTTCAGGCCTATTGATTTAGCTAAAGAGTGCGATATTTATATTTCATCTAGAAGCGGATCACATAAAGAAATTCCTATTACTTATGGATATACCCAAGACCCCTTTAAAAATAGATCACCTAACTTTAAAACAAAGATTAAAGAGAACTATCCCCAATATCTTGAAAGAGAAAATAAAAATTGCTTTATATGCGGTGATTCATCTCATTACGCAAGAGACTGTGAGAAGCGTTTTAAACCTAAAGAATCTAACGACCACATCCATAATAGAATAAACGTGAATACTTTGAAAGTCGAGAGCGAAAAACAAAATAGCGATGAATTCGCAAATCTTCAATATGTAAACATTTTTGTGGAAAATCAACCCGTAACAGCCTTGATCGATTCAGGTTGCCAGATCCCAGTTTTAAATTCCTCACTAATTAGAGTGCAAACACCTTCCGAAGAAATCATAACATTAAGTTCATGTTTTGGCGAACAGCGTATGGTAGAAGTTAAATCCATAAATATTTCTCTTAATCAACACTCTCCTAGCTTAAGTGTGCGAACGGCGATATCACCGACCTTGACCGAAGAATTTATTATACATCCCAGTGTATATTCTGAAATAAAAAAACTAGGCCACGCAAAGAGCGATGTTTTATTGAATGAAAGTGAATCCTCTTTGAGTGCAGATTATGGTGTTTCTTTTCCAAATGTTTCTGTTTCAAATGTGATAGAAAACTCTAGTTATGATTTGTCACATGTTAAAAACTTTAATACTAGAAATGATTCGAGAGTTCTCTAATTAAGGATTATAAATGTAATAAAATTAAGAGTACTAAGTTAAAATTGAGTATTGTAAGAGAAAAATGTTCTGATATAGTATTGTGTAAGAAAGCCAATGGTGCCATGAAAACGAGTTCCGTGGAATTCATCTCCCGCTCACCTACCCCTTCACCTATGAAACGTAATTATAGACGGTTTGTGTTGCTCCGAAGGATCTTTGAGCCTTGGCAGTGGAAACGAAGGAAAAAGAGAAATCGTTTTGAACAGACGTCCAGAACTCTACAGAGGAAAATATCGATGCGTTCAACCAAAGATCAACTTGTTAAAAAAGACGTTCTTATGCCTGTGAAAAACAATGTTTTCCTGTGGAACCTTCCGGATGTCGAAGAGATGCCTTCACATGATGGAGAAACTGTCTAGTTCAGCAGAATTATGATATGTTAAATCTTTGTGTATTTGTCGTATAGTCCTTGTCTGTTCCGTCTTTTTTGTATGTTTCAGATTCTCCTTTGGTCTCTATGGACGTACCGCTGCGGACAGCGTACAGTCAGGCTGGCCGATTGTGGCAGCCAAAGCCAAGCAGTCTTCGCGCGCAGGCGCAGCAAATCAAAACTAAAACTCTTGGACATTAGAGCAGAAAGAGAGAGAAATGAGAACGCGCGAGAGGTGCGCGAGCAGGCGTTACCTTCTGAATATCATCGTCAAACTTATCTGTAAAAATATCTACCTTTTTAATTAATTTTTGTTAAAGTTTTAAAATAAATGTGAAGTAAGACAAACACGTCTTGGACCCCTTGTTGTCTCCCACATGTATGTACATGGGACAGAATCACAACATTAAGTGGTAATTAATTTTTATTAATTATCATTAAAGTATCGTATTGTCATCCAAAACAATTGTGTATATAAAATTTCCTTTCAACTGAATGCTTTAACTCGTGAGAAAAAAACCTTTTCAAATTGTGACATAAGTCGCCAACGTGGCTGTATTTGTATTTTTTAAATAATTAGTTTTAATCTCTTAATTTTTATTAATTATAATTAAATTATTGTATTGTCATCTCCAAAATAATCATGTACATTAAATTTCAGCTCAATTGCGCGTCTTAAAATGTATTTTATTAACGATTGAAAATTCCACCAAGATAAATAAACAAACAAACAAACAAACAAATAAAATATGTATAGAGATCGTGAGCTAATAGTAGGAATTGAAAAAGACGTAAGTTGGCGTCGAAAATTGATTTTCAGCCAAACTGGCCAAACCCGGTCTTTATTGTTACGAAAATGCAGACGATTCACGCTTTATAGCGTTTTTAATTAATATCTTTTCAAATAATCTTTATATATGTAATTCTTCTGTGCGTGTGTATGTAACTGAACTCCTCCTAAACGGCTGGACCGATTTTGATGAAAGTTTTTGTCTGTTCCAGTGGACTCGAGAATGGTTTAGATTTATAATTCGGTTTAGAAATGTTTATTTAATTTTTTATTTATAAATTGTTTATCTTGGAATGTTTTACATTGGATCCGGCAGACTGCGCTACGATCGCAGTATCGAATATTCAAAAATATTTTATTATAATTCAAGTTGGTCCCGACAGTTGGTGTTGTGATCATTTCAGAAAAATATTTTGTCACTTCGTGTTGTTATTTTGTTGAAATAAATCGTGTGTTAATTAAATGATTACATTCAGATGTAATTAGTGTTTGAAATTTTACTCAATTTTACTCAAATTTTTCTCAAAACGGTCCAGATCGTCAAAGCTTATTCATAAAAATTTGGAATTTTTGAATTTAAGATGTGAACAGGAAAAAGGTCTGTCGGGTCCTCTAGTATTATTATATATTTAGTTTCTTTGCCTAATAAATGAGTGTTGATTAAATTAAACCTAATAATATATTTTCTTTCTTTTTTTCAAAAACTGCTCATTCGACTAAGTAAACCAATTATAATACTCAATGATTTAAATTTATAAATTTGTAAACTTAATTTATATCAATACGCATTTCTTATGATTTTCAGAAATCATATATATATATACATATATATGTTAAATTTTATTTAACATTAAAACATTTTAAACAGGAAAAATATTTTGCTTCACCTAAATTCGGCATCAAAAAAATATCTCATTCTTATCTTTGGAATTTTATGTGAAAAGAAAAAGCCCGTAATATTTTTTTTAATGGAGATTAACGAGAATTCCGTTTCTTCCACTTCCATTAATCAGTTATGTGTGCTTGTAAGAAACATGTAACATATTCATTCTTATTTTCCAAAATGTCAAGGTTAAAATAATTGTTAATAGTATAATAAACTCATCTTAGGTCAAGCATCGCATTTATCACTATAAAAATTGCCTTGTATTTTGTATCTATTCAAAATCTTAGGAATGAATATTAAAAATTAATTGTGACCTTTTTTTTATCTTTTTATATTAAATTTACAATGTGGAAGGTAAAAACAGATAAGAAAATGAGTGTTTATTCTTTCTTGAGTCTAGAGCAGTGGCGTAACTTTCACCCCCAACCTCTGCAGTGCGAGGGACCCAAAGCCTATGATATTGTTACGTAGATCCGGGTTCTAGGATTTTATGCAAAATCAATCACAAAGAAAATAGAGTTCTTTATGAGCGATGTGAATTTATTATCAAAAATCCAATCCTTTAAATACAGGATTCAGCGGCAATATTCACAGGGTAAATATCCGAAGGTCTTCACACCTTCAACAGCAATCCAACGCAATAATCAGTGTTTAAAAATACACGTAAGTAAAGATAATTCTCAAGCGCAGCCGCCGAGCTAATCGCTAGTCAAAACAATCCTCACTACTCGCTGGTTATATACGTGGAAAGTTTATATAGTACCTGTTTCCCGCAGGGAAACTTCACCTCCATTCATTGAAAACTGTTGGTGAGCATTGCTCCGGCTTTACCTTAGCCCAGAACTGCATTTAGTAGTATTAAAATTTACTTAAGAATTTAAAATGAGTTGAATTTAGAGAAATACTTTGAATAGGAAAATTGCTTGCGATTTAAAAAATAATGCTGGATGTTAAATTTAAAAGAATGTGAGAAAGTAAAAATTGTTCCTAGAACAAATCTGTGCGATCCGCCAAGCCGAATCGCTTGTGAAGGGCTTTTGATCGAGAGACAGACCGCTAGGGAAAACTCGCACGGTCGAAAACGTCGCTCGGAATGGGAGCTGAACGAACGAAAATAAGATCGATGGCGAGCGACAGCGAGCGAGCGCTTCTGCTCAGAATGGATGGCGAAAGAGGGACGGAAGCCAACATGATTTTGGCTCTTTTAAGAGCTCGAATTCAGATTTTCGAGCTCTCAAAAGAGCTTCTTATTTTTATTTTATTAAAAACCTTAAATGTTTTTTATTTTTATTTTATAAAAATCCTTAAATGTTTTTCCTATTAAAATTTTCCATATTGATGATTTTGATATATTAAATTCTTTTTTAATTTAATTCCTTTTAAAAATGGGCAATGGTATAACTCATCACAGTCATCTTCATTCCAGGATAGGAGATTAGAGTCTGACAGAGAACTATGTGCTCCAACACTCAATATACAGCGCATCAATATATCTTAATTTCACACTACTTTTTTAGACTAGAAGTTTAAACACAAATGTTTCAACAGATAAGTTTATTTATAGAAAAAATGGCAAAAAACAGATATATCGGTTGATGAGTAAAATCTCGCATTAAGTCATTGGAAAGAGGGGAAATAAATTCGCTGTATAGGAAAAATCTTGAAATTGAGTAATCGAGAAAACAAACAGTGTTGAAAACAGGCAAAGATCAGAGGGTCCAAGGATATTTAATGAACGTGAAGAGAGGTGGATTGTGTGTGTGAGAGACAAGTACACATTAATCCAAGAACTAGTGCAGTATAAATGACTTTGCAATGTAAAAGTAGGTACGGAAAATAAGTAAATCCTGAAACTGTCCGAAATGTTTTAAGAAAACATAAGTATCATGGCAGAGTACCTAAAAGAAAGCCCTATATCATCAAAAAGCAAATAGACAAGCTAGGTTGGCATTTGCTAAAATGTATGTAAGGGGTAGACAACATAATATTGGGAAAATATAATTTTTGTAGATGAAAGCAAATGTAACGTTTTCAGATCGGATGGCAAGCAAAAAGTTTGCTGGAAATCCAATACAGCAATGCATGTCAAAAATTTACGGCCTACTATCAAATATGGCGTGGATTAACCAAATAGTCTGGGGCTGCATGGCAAGCTCTGGTGTCGGGAACTTACATTTTATTGATGGTATAATGAATAAATATGTCTATCTTGACATTCTCAAGCGAAATTTTTAAGGCAAAGTACGAGCAGGCACTTCTCTGACTAATCACACTAATCACAGGACATTTTAAATTGTACCAAGATAATGATCCGAAACATACAGCAGATATTTACAAGTTATGGGTCCGCTACAACTGTCCTAGTGTTATTAAGACTCCTGCACAATGTCCAGACCTTAATTCCATTAAACATGTGTGGGATTATTTGCAGAAAAAAGTATATGAGCACCAAATTTATAACAAGTAGGATTTAAAAATATATTTGGTCGAAGAGTAGGCCACAAAAGATAGATCGTTTTGCAAAAAATTGATCCAATCCATGCCAAATAGACCTCGAGAGGTCATATCAAGCAGGGGGGCAACAAGATATTAATTTCTAAGTTTGAATTGTTTTTCTTAATTTATTCTGAAGTGTCCCAATACTTTTTTGAGCACGGTTTATAACTCGATTTCTTTTATTATCAATTTTAACCATAATTGCATTAATGTATGAGTTTTGTTCAAATTATTATTTGTCTTTACTTAAATAACATTTACTTTTTTTGTTCCATTTGTATGTTTAAGTAAAATATTACGATAAAAATCGATGAACTGGTAGTGTGTCCCAAAACTTTTTTGAGTGACTGTATATTTTTGTATCTATTTAATTTGAATTTTAAAAGAATTATAAAAAAAAGAACGCGCGGGAAAGGTATCTCAAATTTTCTGGACACTTCATTCTAAAGTTTTGTTGCCTAAATAGAATCTCGATACAATCATAGTGAATTTTAGACAAATAATAAGATACAAAATAAAATATAATTTATGCAGGGCTGAGACGAATTACTCAATACAAAAAGCAAATTTTTCATAAAATGGTTGCGCATGTTCTTGTTACAAATGAATAAAGCTAATTTGATGTTAATTGTCAAAAATGTTAGCTATTCTTCTTTGGCGTTGAAAGAATTGTATCAGTTTTGATTTTTGTTCAAATTCTGCATGTTTCCTGACCATCGTGTCACAATCTGCCTAATGTCGAAATGTGACACATTCTGGTTCGTATAATCAATCATTTCAGGACCATTTCCTTTAAAAAAATTGTTCAAAGAGTTTCAGAATTACTTGATAACTTTTTTTAAAGCTTGAACAAGTGAGCCGTAAATGTTGCTCTCATTATGTATTCGGTTGAGTATATTGTATCGAAGCATGGGAAATAGTCATTTAAGGTATCGGACTACGTTCGGAACCGTGATTTTGCAAAAGCATAAAAATGGATAATATTTATGATATTTAGTGTCACTTAGATTAGAAAATGTATATAAAATTGTTTTAAGAATAGTATTACAATAAAAAATTATTTAAGTACAATATTTTGACAAAAAATGAACATAGAATGACCCACTTTCAAAATATTCTTTGTGAAAACTGCTTCTATTACAATAATATTTTGCCTGCATATAGCTCAGACCTCTGTGCAGAGGCTTAACTAGAATTTTTGAATTATATAACTTAGAAGTGGGCTTATATATATATCCATGTTTTACGACAACAGAGGGGAGAAATTTTAAGAAAAAAACGCTGATAGTTATTTCAATTGGTTGTAACCTTTAAAATAATGGGATTTTTCAAAAACCATAGTTGAACCTCTGTACAGAGGTCTGAGCTATATACAGGCAAAATATCACAATAATAAAAGCATTTTTCTCAAAGGAGGAGCATTTTGAAAAAAGGTTATTCTAAGCTAATTTTTTGCCAAAATATTGTATTAAATTTTTTTTTGTCAAAATGGCCTTAAAACAATTTTATACATATATTCTAATCTAAGTGACACTAAATATCATGAAAAATTAGTTCAGTTCAGTTC
>BMAU01018058.1:0-210277 GCA_019973935.1 Trichonephila clavipes | reverse complement strand
CCGATAGTTAAAAATAAAGAAAGGCTAATTTGTGAGGAACATTACGCGAATACTCATTTTAGAACTAAAGAAGGTAAATATGTAGTATCTATGCCCTGTAAAAAAGGAACCCTCGTGTTTGAGTAATTCGAAAGACATAGCCCTCAAACGACTTTGGATCGCTGTGGAATCGCTTTAGCTAGAGATAAAAAATTATTTAAATTTATATCGTGATTTTTTAAGAGATTATGAAAGACTGGGTCACATGAAGGAAGTGACTAACGAAACTGATCCAGATATAACATATTACGCTACCCATCATGGAATTTATCGTCCAGAAAAGTCCACAACAAAACTTAGAGTTGTCTTTTTAACTGTTCTTCGTTAACTGATAATGGAATATCTTTAAATGACATTCAATATAATGGAGGAGTGATACAAGAGGGACTTATATGCGCAAATGCTCAGGTTCAGAACTTACACGTATGCATTTACAGCAGACATTAAAATGATGTATCGAACTATATTAATTAACCTAAACAGCGTAGTCTGCAGAGAGAATCGTTTGGTGTGAAAGTGAACATGAATCACCCAAAATTTACGAACTTTCAACTGTTACCTATGGCACTGTAAGTGCTCCCTACTTAGCACAGAGAACTTTAACCCAATTGTCGATGGATGAAGAGGCTAACTTCCTATAGCAGCTTCCGTTTTACGGAACAACTTGTATATGGACGATGTCCTTTGTGGTGCTGCAACGTTAGAGGAGGCAATTGTTCTCAGACAACAATTAAAAGGAATTTTGAAAAGTGCTGGAATGGAGTTGCATAAACTTTGCGCCAATCACGAGAAATTGTCACCGGGATCCCGAACAGAATTACAATTTTGCAACTTTAACAGAGACGAAAACGTTAGAGTGTCGTGGAAACCGAACCTAGATTGCCTTTTGATTAAAGTGAAAAAGTCTGTTTGGACAGTTCTTATACTAAAAGAGACGTCTTGTCTACTATTGCCAAGATCTTTGATCCTGTTGGACTGATGGCACCAGTAATTTCCAAAGCAAAGATTTTCCTCCAGCGTTTGTGGAGAAGCAAATTGGAATGGAATGACTTTCTGCCAGCTGAAGAATATCGAGAATGGCAACAATTCCTAGTATCTTTAGAGAATATCAACAATATAGAGATGCCAAGGCGTATTCTTGTCGCTTTTCCAGAAGTTACTGAGATCCATGGCTTTTCTGATGCCTCAGAGCGGTGCTACGGTGCAGCAGTTTACTGCAAATCTAAAAATTTGAAGAGTGAAACTTTTAGTTCGGTTAATCACAAGCAAATCGAGAGTAGCGCCTATTAAAAGCCTGACAATTCCCAGACTTGAATTGTGTGCTGCAGTGCTATTGGCAAAACTTGTGAAAAGAGTTGTAGCTGCTTTACAACTAGAAACTGCTGAAGTATATCTTTGGTCGGATTCGATGATCGTCTTGGCGTGGCTTCGAAAGGAACCGATGGACTTAAAGACCTTTGTTCAAAATAGGGTTGCCAAGATACAAGAACTCTATCCTAATCAGTTATGGAGACACGTACCATCTGATCAAAATCCCGCAGACTTAGTCTCCCGAGGAGTCGATCCTGTGAAACTTTTGCAACAAAACTTATGGTTTAATGGACCAACATTTCTTTCAGGTGATGACTATCCAAATCGAACTATAAACTGTAGAGCAGTGTTTCTCAAACTTTCAATACTGGCGACCCAATTTTCAATCATAATTTTTGTCGCGCCCCCTTGTACAACAATAATGTATTTACTGCAATAAAAATGCACTTTGAGAGAGACGCTAAAGTTACAATACGATCTTAATTATAAACCGTACAAATTAATACGATAAGTATATTAAATTTTGTATAAGTAACTTTTAAGTAATATATATTTTAAGAAAATTACTTAAAATATATATTACTTACTTATTATTATGTTATTTTTCTTTTTAATTTTTAAATTGGAACAGATCGCAAAAGTGATATATCTAATAATTAATTTCTCCTTCGGCATTCGTTTCACAAAGTACAAATGTCATTAGAAAAATAGTCTAGTCTATGTTGCTCTATCATATCCATCACATTTGGCATTATAAGGTACGTTTGCGTTAGTCTGGGCAACCTATCGGACGTCTGCGCAAAACATGTACGATTCCAGTCAGTTTTGGTCGACTCGATACTTCTATAGCTACAGAATCTAGCTTGTGAATGTACATTTTTTAAATTTACACGTTAATTGTAATTCACGGTAATTAAGTATTTACGGCAGTAGATTAAAACAAAATCATACATACATTTTTAAGTCGTAAGCAAACATTAGACGATAATGAAGGATCAACAAGTACACAAACGAGCATGGTTCCGAAAATTAAATCAAGGCAAATATTCTCAAAAATACTTAAATTTTGGATTTACCACTGCTGAAGTAAATGATGGGGGGAAAAGCCCCAGCTCGTTATGTGTCAAAACTTACAAATCTGAAGAACAACATGTGAAAGTTGTTTCTAAAACCATGTAAAATCATTTAGCTGTGTTGGCAAAGAATTTTAAAAAGTATTTTCTGGATGAGGACAACTTGGTAGCAAGTAACGAGTGGATTAGGGATCTATTTCAAGATACTCCAGAAGGGCTCTCAACTTCCAATGAAGAAATCTTCATACATTTCACATCCAGTGAAAATTTAAAAGGCAATTTTGTAATAAATCGCTCTTTGAATTTTGTGTAGAGGTGGATGATGAATTCTCTGTACTGAAAACAAAAGCACTTCGTATACTATTACCATTTTCAACATCCTACCTTTGTTAAACCGGATTTTCTGTGGTGGCTGCTTTGAAGACAAAACATAGATCTCAGCTAAATATAGAAAAATAACTCAGAGTGTCAATTTCTGATATTAAACCTTCCTTTGTAAAACTTTGCTCTACAAGACAAGCCCATGAAAGTTCCTAATAATTATCAAACTTGTTCTTAATTTAATATTAAGAAATTATTTATAAAATACCTTCTTCAGTACTGATACATTAAACGTATACTGGCTGAAACACCAGCTCTTCGCACGAGTTCATTTTTTAAAAAAATAAAACATTATTATTGATATATATAATAGCTGAACTGTAAGGAGAGTAAAACTGCGTGCACGACATGGTATACAAAAACGTAAACTGATTTTTTAGATCAATGCTATAATTGTAAATAACTGTTTAAAAGCATTGTAATTTTAAACCTCACAGAATTAGCATTTAGAATTAATGTTAAATAATGAAAAAGAATATAAAATTCCTATGAAGAATAATTGTGTTACTTTTTAATATTTAAAGCGAGAAGACTTCAAAATGTTTTAACCCAGGAGCAGGCGCGCACTCGATACTAACGCTAATGGTAGTGCGGGGGGGACTCAGTCACCCCAATCATTTGTTTATAATTATTTTAACTGTACACGATACAAACCGGAATTCCAGTGAATAATTTAATTAAGAGAAAGTATACTTTCCCCGGCTTTCAAGAATTGTTCAATTTTTCTTTGATGATTTGAGAAAAATCCAATAAAACTGAACTAAAATGATTGAAAAGTGCAAGACCTTAATAAAGGACGCAAATCAGAGACACTTTTCATTAACATTACAGAAATGTTATTTGCTGGCAAAGCTGTCATATTTTGTTCCAAGTTATTGTAGTTTTAATAAGCTTTCATGGTCGAATGAGTGAATATTAACGTTGCACTGTTCAGCTACACGAGGGCTTTTGGAGACGGACCTCGTAATTTTGAACCATGGTGAAGTGACGAGGACGATACTTGAGCTGGCCTCTTTTAACTACCACACCACCCCAACAAGAGGACGTTTGAGCTCTTGACAGATTTAACGTGCATCTCTCCTCTACACGGCGGGTCTTTAGTTGTACTGGGCTCGAACTCGTGACACCTTTGGTGATCAACAAATAGCAAGTTGAACTTTTTCTTTCTTGTGTCTTTTTGACAAGGCGAACTGAACCTTGTGGTACACTTCTGGCTTCATATTTTAAGTTGATGGAGTTCTTTAGGAAGCATTTGAAAATTTTCCTTTCGTTTCATGTTCATTGCGTTTCTCAATCATGAATAATATGTATTCTTTCAGCAGGTTTTTCTTTTGCTTGATCAGTTTCAACTTCCTTCAATAGAGATCATAGATGCCACCGCTCCCGGTTTAAAAGTGTATTTAGAAAAAAATACGGATGATCTAAATACCCATACTAGTAAGTTTGAAGGTCAATCAAATGATTAACAAATGTATTATGCAGCCTGGCAGAAAAGTGAATCAAGACTTCGTTTTCTTTTTCTACAACTAATGTACAGTATTTCAATAATAATAACAGTGATGAATTGTTTATCTTCTTAGAATTTTTCTCAGGGTCTGGGTTTCGTTTTTCTTTTAACGAGTAATATTTTATGTTAAAACGTAATAAAAAAATCTCTCATTGAGGAAATACAGCAAATTAAACAAAATGTTTTTTTTTCTTCTTTAATTTGGTTTTGGGATCAAAGATAGCTATTTGATGACGGAAAAACGCCAGATGGTAAGCATAAATTATATCAGTGCTGTTGTGTATTTTTTTTATTATGGAAGAAAGTATTTTGTTTTACTTCTCTTTCCGGTCATTTTTTTAAAAAAAAATCTTGAAATTTTCGATATGCTCGCGCCCCCCTTCTAGGGTCATCGCGCCCCCAGGCGCGCCCCACACTTTGAGAAACACTGCTGTAGAGAGAAGCTAGATGAATATAATTCAGAACTGAAAAACTGTGTTAATGAACAAATTGAAAACTTTCAATCGGTGTTTAATATTCATGTTAATGATTTTTTAAACGATCTTCTTAATCTAAGCAATAATTATATAACTATTTTACGTGTATTAAGTTTTATTTTCAGGTTCGTGGAAAATTTAAAGGGAATAAATAAAGTGGCTGGTCCACTCACAACAAAAGAATTTAAGAAAGCTGAAACATATCTGGTAAAAAAAAGGTGCAAGAACAAGAATTTTCCAGTGATATTAACCATCTTAAAAGTAAGGGAAGTGTGCTACCAAACAGTAAGTTAAAGACATTGAATCCCTTTTTTAGATGACAACGGTGTCTTAAGAGTAGGAGGACGATTGTGTAACTTAGAGTTAAGTTTCGATAAAAAGCACCAGATAATTTTACCAAAAATAATAGATTAACTTTAATAATAATAGAATATTTTCATAAGAAATATTTACATGTGGCAACTGTATCTTTACTGAATCATATTCGGGAAAAAATTTTGGCCGTTGAATGGTAGGTCAATGTGCAGAAAAATTGTATATAAATGTATTGTATGTTTTAAAGCGAAACCAATTGTGTCAACTCAAATTATGGGTAATTTGCCAAATGAGAGACTTATTACTGATTATCCATTTAATTGTTCAGAGTAGATTTCTGTGGTCCTTTTTTCATTAAAAATAAAGGACAACGTAAAGGAAATTTGTTTAAAGTGTATATTTGTATTTTTGTGTGTTTTGTGTTTAAAGCGGTACATATTGAATTAGTATCAGATTTAACATCGCAAGCATTCATTGCCGCGTTGAAAAGGTTTATGGCTCGAAGAGGCAAATGTGCAAAACTGTTTCCGGACAATGGTAAAATTTCGTCGGAGCTAGCAATGAAATTAAAAACTCCTTGAAATAGTCAGAAAACCAGACGAAAAATTAGCTAATTACTTAGCAGCAGAAGGAATAGAGTGGAAATTTTTTCCCTGCGAGGTCGCCCAATTTTGGAGGTCTTTGGGAAGCGGCCATAAAGTCATGTAAATATCACTTAAAAAGAGTTGTGAATGGAATTAATTTAACGTACGAGGAACTACTTACGGTCACTGTACAAATTGAGGGAATTTTAAATTCTCGACCGCTTTGCCCCCATCAAACAATGATGATGATTTCCAAGTGCTTACACCAGCTCATTTTTTAATTAATAGGTCTTTAAATTCGCTAGAATAGCCTAATTTGACAAAATGTAAAGGAGTAATCCCAAAAAGTGGCAAAAAATAACTAAGATAGTTCAATTAATGTGGAAATTTTGGAGTCGTAATTACTTGAATCAATTACAACAGAGAGGAAAATGGATGTTTGAGAAGAATAACGTTAAAATTGGAGACTTGGTTTTAATAATTGAAGAAAATTTACCAACATATAAATGGGCATTAGGTAGAATCGTAGAATTGTATTATGGCGAAGATAAAAAGTGCGTGTAGTGAAAATTAAAACTCAGTATAGTACATGTAAAAGAGCCATATCAAAATTTGTGTTTTACCAATGGAAGATCCTTAAATATAATTTGAATTTTTCATTTCGTGTACCATTGGTGGTGTGTAAATTTACTCATTGTTAGTAAAGTGATTTTGTATTTGTATAAAAAAAAAAATATTGTTATTTGTGAAATCTTGAATTTATATAATGATTTATGTAATTGTATTTCTTGAGAATTGTCAAGTGTTGAATGTGTGTAAAGTGTTCTAGATGTAACCAATATGAATGTTAATTTAGTAACAATTATTGCATGGTTAAACCAGTGCAATGTGGGGCGGTATGTTAGTTCTGTTATTGAACAGCGCACTCTAGCGGCTTGTAAAGAAAAACGTCAGTGTAAGTGTAACACTCACTCCGAGAGGTTGTGTACGGAGTAGAGAGAGAGATTAAAAATATTACAGTCCACTGCGTGTGTTTACTGTGTGTGTGTGTTGAGTCAATTCAAATTTCAATTTTATATCTTTTTTATATGAAAATCCAGCTTACATTATGTCTCCATTCTTTTTTAATATATTATTGGTTTTCTGTTCAATCCACGTGTAGTCTTTCCACTGCTTAAGGGGTATCCGATTTCCCTAAAAACATGATTTTTTAAAGAAATTGGCAAATTTTTTTTTATGGTTTTATTTTCTTCACCTTTATTAAGTTCATGAAAATACCAGGTTTTTGATGTGTAACATCTTTCTTCTCGCTTACCGAATGTTTGTCGGGGTGATTTTTGTGAAAAGGGACGGAAATTCGTAACAGGAAGTGACATAAGCACGCGCTATTTGATTTGACCAATGATCACGCGTAATGGTATGCCTTCGCTACCTTCGGGGTCCAATTTGCTTGATGGTGTCTTCTTACTACCCTCGCATATGGTCCAAATATAGTAGATGTTTTCTTTTTTATATTTTTAAAGTTAGCATTTCAAAAGATTCGAATTCTTATTCAGGATAAACTTACTAAACAATTATATTTACTGTTAAGCGTCTGACAAAGGTCAACTTTCTTAAGAAAATAAGAGTAAGTAATACTTAATTATTCGAATAAATATTTTAGAGTGCGTATCTTTTCATACTTAAAGGTTACTTCTTGTCGCTGTCAATATAATATTTTTAATTGTGATTAAAAAGGTATTCTCGATTTAAAAATTAAACATTTACCAAGCTAATTAAATTTACATGATTTTGTGATTTGCAGAGATGGGTAAATCCAGAGCAGAATATATGCGAAATCCAACTCTAGTAGCTGTTTTTTTTATATTGTTAAAGTTAGCACTTTTCAAGATTCGAATTCTAAAACTCGATTTCGTTTTCTAACTCCACTTCACAGGATATTACTTATTTATTCAGGATAAACTTAGTTCCTTACGCTCAATTGTCAAAGTCTCTGGGCTCGTTGTGTATGAAATGAATTTTTTTTTTTAATGTGTAAACTATATTTATAATTATATTAACTGTTAAGCATCTGACAAAGTTCAACATTCTTAAGAAAATACGAGTAAGTAATATAGAATTATTCGAATAAATATTTTAATGCGTATCTTTTTTCATACTTTGAGGTTAATTCCTGTCGTTGTCAATATAATTTTTTTAATTGTGATGAAAAAGTTTTCTCGATTAATGACACGGGGAATTTTGAATTTCTCTAATGTTTCTAATTTTTAAACATTTACCAAACTAATTTCGACGACGTTATTTCATAAAATTGTACATTACTCATGTTGTCCGAGACGTTTTTCGATACCAAACTTTGATTGCTGCGTACAATTTAAACTACCGGGCCACAGAGCAGCTGGTGTTGCGATCTATCGCAAACAGAACAACTCACATGTTACGACTCCTCACATGGACATTATTTACCATCAAACAAGTGGACTGGGTATTGCTAGTCAAGATATTGGGGACATATGTGCGGCAGAATGCTTATTTGAAAACGGACAAACAGTGATTTCGGTGGCAGTATACATTTTTCCGAATCAAACGGTTAAAAAATTACAGATTTTCTGCATTTTGTACTTTTATTATATACCGAAGATGGTTCTGCTCTTTAAAAACAAACTATCACTCATTCCCCCTGATTTTGAGTGGTGATTTCAACGTTAACTTCAGTTTACCGAAAGCTGAGCCGCTTATAGCTTTTTTTTGACTGATGGTCTAAAGCTTGAAATGAATACAAATCGAAATATTTGGATAACTAACAGTGGTACTGTAATTGATACTGTTTTTCAACGGTTTTTAAACATTTTGAAATCGCAAGAATGTATGTCATATTTTACTTATCATGAGTCTATTGTACCCACTCTTTCCCAAATGTAACAAGAATAAATATTTTTGATAAAAAATTGCATTACTTCTAAATAAAATTTTCATTAAAGATATAATTATTTGATAGAAAATTCTTTCCAATCCTACTCGATTCAAAACTCAATTCAATCTCGCTCAATTCAATCACACTCAGAATCATGGAAAGCGAGTGATTTCTTATAAAATTTAGTGTTTTCGACTAATAAAAATTAATGCATTGTAATTTTTTTTTTTTTTTTAATATCTGCAACTTGTTCTTAATGGAATGAAATAATTATTTTTTAAAAATAGTGTAACTATTTTTAATCCAAATTAATAATCAAAAAGCTACTAAAAATTACGCCACAAAAGTATTTGTACACTTAACAAAAATCTCAACTTAGCTTTTAAATATTGTATTTCTTTCTTAATTTAGTACTTAGTAGGATAGGTTTTAGTGTCTACAACCACTTTTAAGCATCTTGGTATAGAATTAATCAGTTTTTTTTGTAATTTCTGCATCGATTTTCCTCCATTCTTCTTTGATTATTGTTTTTACTTGACATTTTGTGTTTATATTTCATGTGTTCTTTTTTTTTACATCCAAATCTCACCAAATATGTTCTACTGGGATTAATAAAGTGATTGAGGTGTTTTCATAATTTGGGTGCAGTTATAATTAATTGCAGTTACCATCAAAAATACCAAATTACCTAATTCTAAGGCCAATTTACACCCCCACGCCAGAACACTTTCTCTTCAATGCTGAAGCATTGCGGTGGAGGAGTTCTTGTTCAACATAAATTCATGGGATTAAACTCCTTACTTTTTCATATACAAGCTATTATAGGCCTATAGGAACCAAAAATGTTGACTATCTGCCATCCCACTCAATTTGCTGTTAATTTCGAATTTTCTGAAACAATCAAGAATCTAGTTGTATGAATAAAACATGTAGGGGGAAGTGTCCTTAAAATTATAATTACAATATATTAATTTTTATTAGTCGAAAACATTAAATTTTATAAGAAATTGCAAGTGTACGAACACTTTTGTGGCCCACTGTATATAAAAAAATTACATAAAAGTGGAGTTTTTAATCAGTTTTTTGATTAATCAACCTTTACCCCCTTTCTCTTTATTATTCATCTTTAATATTCCATTGAAAGAGGGAAATCTTATTGAAAATAATGGATAATTTTTCTAAATCCATTACAAAAAAAAAAAGGTAACTTGCCTAAAATTGCATTAAAAAATGCGTTCCGCACGTTGAAAATATGTGTGAAATAACTACTGTACTGCCACAGATACTAGACCAAAATTGAAGTTTAAGCTATATTGGATGTATATATATAAGTATTGGGTGAATTGTGTCACTTAGCTGATGAATAAAAAGTGTGCAATTTCTAACTAAGTGCAAAAAATGTTTATATATATATTTATTTATTTTTTGATTAGTGATACTACAATTAACCTCGAATAAACGAATAAAATAATATTCGGTCCCGATTAATTCATTAAATCGGAGTCCGACTGTATATATATATATATATATATGCATATATATATATACATACATATATACATACATACATATATATATACATATATATATATGTATACATATATATATATATATATATATATATATATATATATATATATATATATATATATATATATTAGAGTGTATGTGTATTGATAATCATTTGTGAGAGTTGTTATTGGAAATTACAACATTTAGGAGCAAATTTTGAATCAAGGAAAATAATTAAATTTTTATTGATATCTAATTTTACATGAGCCAGAAAAAAAAAAGAATTTTATATCATATAGCATGTGCTATGTGAGAATTTTAGAGTAAATTACTCAAACTATTTCCTACAATATTTGTAAAAAATTCAGACACAAAAAAATAAATATTTACCTTTTCAGTAATTTCATACTTTTTGTAAATTTTATAAATTCAAATACAGTAATACTTCGACTTAATCTATACAGACTTACGCTAATTCGATGATCAAATCTCGTCGATTCGTCTTTTGTTTGAGCGCTTACACAACTCTATTACTCACTCTCTGCTTCCCGTTTAGCTAATGTACGTGTTCGGACGTGTCGCACGGAGTCGACGTTTAGCCATAAAATTTTATTTTGTGCTATTTATTCCTTATCTACGGAGTGTGAGTTAATACATGTTGCATATATTATATTGTGTTGATTATATGTATTACATCTACTCAGATTTAGTGATCATCCAAATGAAGTAGAACTGATTCTTCTGCACCAAACAAGTGAAGAAATTTTGGAATGTGTACTTAAGGCAACTTGGTACCTTTGAACTACCTTCTTTCTTCTTGCATTTAAAAATTATATTTTAACATTTTTTTTAATTTTTCTATTCCAGAAATTGATACGAGAGGAAATTTTTTACATATTATTCACACAATTTTAAAAATTTAAATTTTTTGCAGAAAATTTTAAAATCCTACTCCTTTTTTAATTATTAATTCTTTACTCTGAATTTTTTTTTTGTATTCTTCTTATGGATGTTATAAACAACTTTAGGGATCGATTTTACCATAACTTAATTCGTTTTGGAAAAAAAAAATTAAATGTTGATATGCATGCTAAATATCAACGAAAAAGTCAATATCTCTCCCATTTTAATTTTTTTAAAAAAAGTATTCAGTTTACAGCAAAATGGATCTCTAATTTTGTTAAAAGCTTTATATGCAACACACAAAAAAAAAATACGTTTACTTTGGATGGCAATGCATGTTTTGACCATTTACATTTCGATACCGCAATTAGTTATAATATAATTAATTAAGGTAATTTTTTTGTGTGGAATCTTGCAACTCAATTTTGAAGCTGATGCCTTCAACCGACTGAGCTGAAATTTTGTATATAAGTTTTTAGTTTGGATGGCAATGCATGTTTTGACATTTTATATTCCGTTATCGCAATTAGTTAAAAAGATATTAATTAAAAACCTTTTACCCTCTTAACTTTTTATTCCGCTGATCAGCTTATCGGATTGAGCTTAAAGAAGTTCCTATTTTACGACCTTTTTTACAAAACCATCTTATTCTTTCTGTCAAACTGAGACACAAAATAATTACACAATCGGAAAGATCATTTATTTTGCCACGATACTGTATAATATTTTTTTTTTTAAAAAAAATGATAATTTTAATTTTTTTACGATTTTTTCTAAAACGAGGCAAAATCGATGCGTTTTCATGAAAATGATTCCTAAATTGTTACGTATGAAATTATTTTTTTGGTTTTTTTTCCTGTTAATGAATCGATATTCTGCATTAAGAAAGTTCTGCCGTTTCTCTTTTAGAATAAGTCATTTAAAAAATAAAATGACGAACACTTTTTTTTACGATTTTTAAAAAAAAACTCAAATTTTTAATAAAACATTTTAAAACTTCGTTATTTTTAAAAGTAATCGCACGAAGCTTTGTTTTAGTTTGTAGAAGATTATTATCGAAATTCTGCACAAGGATTGAAAAAATTGGTTTACAATTACGGAGTTAAACATTTTTCTTGTGTTTTTCGTATTTAATATAGTATTATAGAAAAAGCAAAGAAAAAAATCAGAGGTCGCATCGTTTTTTTTTTTTTTTATTATTCTTTCGAACAAGTGGTCGGAAGAATTACTGCAATGAAGCAATTCACGAGCGGATGTTTAAAATTTAAGAAGCCAAACAAAAGTGGGCACTAATATGGGAAAATGACTACAACCTAAGGATGATAAACGATTTATTTAACAAGATGAAATATCTAGATTATATATACTGAACAGCAAAGGAGAACGTCTTTCTCCTACGTCTAAAGCTTAGCGTCCCTAACGTCCGTCTACATATTTTCCCGTGTGTCCTTTTAGTCGGACATTCCAGACGGGGTGTGACGTCAGTGTGGACTGCTCCGCCCTAAGTACAGGGGGAGAGGTTGTCCATTGCACATATCCAAACATACATCGGCCATCATGACCGGGAAGGCGACCTCGCCTGATTACATACAATGAGAAAATGTACAGATACATAGTAATGAAATATTAAAAATGTACACAGTTACACAGTAGAAAGAACTATACACAACACAAAATATCATCAAAGAAAAAGTACAAAAATACTGAAAAATGAACAAATTTAAAGTAATATTTCATAAATAGTATCAATTTCATACATTACCACTGGGGTAAAACAAATTATGTTAACGATACTAATAAGATCAATGCTAAAATAAGAATCTGGAATAAGGAACAGGAACATATTGAAGCAAGATATGCTCCTACTTCTAAACACTTAAATTTGTACTAAAATGAAATAAGAAAATGTTAGAGTCATTCAATAAAAATGGAATCAAAAATAAATAAATAGATAAAAAGTCTGTCATTAATGATGTCCATAACGAAAGTCTTTCACAGGAAGAAAAAAAAAAATTGTGAACAGTTTTTAATGGAGAAATCAAGTAGAGTTAGTTTGGTTTGTCCAGAGTTTCATGAATTCTGCACAAGTAGACGTTTTTGATGGTCCGTCGACAAAATCACACTTTTCTACGTCATAAGTGTCATTGTGCTTGACTTTTGTAACTTTGTATGGTCCGAGGTATTTTTGCTTAAGTTTCAAGCCTGGACCAAACTGAGTGCGTTTAATTGCTACTAGGTCATATAGTTGATTTTTATGAGCTTGTCTGCGTCGGAGATTGTACGTGCGGTGATTCTCATCTTGAACTTTGTAGATTTGCTTTTGGCATCTTGACGGAGAGCATCACGTTGTTCTTGGAATTGAGCTGTAATCTCACCGTTAAGAAGTTCGACAATCTCAATGTCCTGGCAAGACTTCATCTTGGTGCCGAAAAGGAGCTCAAATGGAGTCATCTTGATGCTTCTTTGAAAAGTTGAGTTCAGGATTTCTTGCAGGTGGGGTACGTGAGAGTACCATTTCTCAGGATCGTCGATAGAAAGTTTTGACAGCACAGCAATGATGGTGGAATTTTGTTTTTCAATTTGGCCATTAGATCTTGGGAGACCAGTTGTAATGCAAATATGAAGGATGTTTTGCTTTTTACAGTAATCTTCAAATGAGGAGGAAGTAAATGCGGATCCTTTATCAGTGATAATCCTAGCGGGGTTTCCGAAGACATGTCTTTGGTTTTCTAATCGATTTATGACTTCTGCAGCGTCCGTAGATCTAGTGGGATACAGCCATGTAAATTTACTGAATGCGTCAATCACTGCAAAAACACGCTTATATTTCTTAGAAGTTGTCGCTAGGGGACCCAAATGATCTAGATGAAATGTATGGAGAGGTAAATCGTTTTTTTCTATCGGTTTAAGCGTGCCATCTTGTTTACCACGTTTCCGGTTTGTGAGAATGCATGTAACACAGTTTTGAATACATTTTTCATCTTTTTTTTAAGTTGTGGGATGTAAAAGTCTTTTCTAACTAAATCTTGTGTGCGTAGAACAGCAAAAAATGTCCACGTTCATGTGCAGTTTTAATGATGTTAGCTTGCATTTCGTCAGGTACCACTAGTAAATCAGTGCCATTGACTGTTTTGTAAAGAAGTTTGTTTTTAACGATATAGTTGTTGTTTCTAGAAGCGTGTTTATCGTTGTTATTTGGTCATCAGCCTGTTGTGCTTTGAGAAATTGAAGATGAACACTATTTTGGATTAGCATACAATGTGGAGGTCGACTGAGAGCATCCACATGAGCCATCTTTGAGCCTGTACGGTGTTCTATTGTATAATTAAATTCTTGGAGATAAAGTACCCATCTGGCTATAATGGGGTTAAGCTCTTTTTTACTTAGTGTTTTGACGAGGGCGTCACAGTCAGTAATAATTTTGAATGATGTTCCTAGTACATAGATGCGAAACTTTTTAAGTGCTTCGACCACTGCAAGGACTTCTAGTTCAAAACTAGTGTACTTTCGTTCATGGTCTGATGTCTTTTTTGACATGTAGAATACAGGGTGAAACTGGTTGTCGTGTATGGATTTTTGGAGTAGGACTGCACCCAAACCATCGATTGACGCGTCAGTTTGAATCTCAGTGGGAGAATTTTGGTTAAGAATACTTAAAACGGGTTGTTGGGAAAGTAAGTATTTTAATTTTTGAAATGCTGTCTGTTCAGCATAAAAAATTGGAAAGGGGAGTCTTTACGAAGGAGGTCACTCAAAGGTTTTGCTATGGTCGAATATGAGGGTAAACACTTTCTAAAATAGCCAGTAAGACGAAGAAATCGGCGAACGTCTTTAATATTTTTAAGATCAGGATAATTAATAACAGCTTTAGTTTTTGAAGGGGAAGGAAACAATCTACCGTTTTCTATAATATGGCCAAGAAATTCAATTTTATTATGTAAAAATTGACATTTTTTAAAATTTATTTCAAGTCCGTAATCATAAGCTACCTGTAGAGCAATTTTTAGATATTCAAAGGCTTGGGACTCATTAGCAGCGGAATAACGACATCATCCATATATGGGAGAACAATACTTTTCGAAATCAGATGTCGGAAAATGGCATTTATGTACCGCATAAAGGTGGAAGGACAAGTACTCAGTTCAAAAGGCATTCGTCTAAATTGATACTGACCATTGTGAGTAACAAAACTAGTAAATTTACGGCTCCTTTCATTTACCGCGACATGGAAAAATCCATTTTTTAGATCTGGAGTAGTAAATATTTTAGCATTTTGGAGACAATCTAAAATATCGTCAATTAAAGGAAGAGGATAGTTATCTTTAATAAGTTTGTGATTTAAGCGTCTATAATCAATGCAAACTCTTGATTTCCCGTCTTTTTCTTTACTACCACAACTTGACTAGCGTAAGGGGATGAACGCGGCTCAACAATTCCATTTTTAACCCATTCATCAACTTGAGCGTCCACTATATCTCGTTCAGCAAATAGCAAACGTCGGGGCTTATGAAATATCGGTTCGTCGTCGGTGAGAGCGATGTCAAGCTCAATGTTTAAAGTTTTTGTTTTTTTAGGCGTGTATGTCGATAGCAGTTGTTCGACTTCAGCTCGATTATGTTGAGAAACATTTGGACCGATATCAAATGTGGGTGAACCGTCAGAAATCGTCATAATAACATTTTCATTTGCATTATCAGAAGGCCTTAAAATTTGTGCAAATTTTACGCCTGTAGGCGATATATTTAGATGTGCTTGTTTAATTACGTCACAACCGATTATAAGGTCATAATTTGTACAAGAATTTGGTACAACAGAAATAGTAACAGGAAAATTTGATCATCGATAGTAATTTCAGAATCAAAAGTTCCTATCACATTAATTCGCGAAAACCAAAACCTGTTAATAATGTGTTGGTTTGTTTCAGTGGCGGTGCATCTATATTTATGTAAGTAGAATTTCTTAATAGTGTTAAATTGCTACCTGTGTCTACTAACCCGTTAAGTTTACGCCCAAAAATTGTTACGTCTTTACACATATTAATAGGAGAAGGCAATCCATGCACAGCATTTACACCAGAAGGTGGTGTAGAAGTGTTATTTAAATTAGCTCGTCGGCATTCAAATGATTTGTGACCATAAAGATTACATGAGAGGCATCTGGGGCCACGTGAATGATTAGGACAAGATTTTGATAGATGACCTATATCATTACAATTAAAACAACGTTGGGGATTTCTAGCTGCGTCGGAAACGTTAAATTTTGTGGGTTTTCTTTGGAAGCTTTGTTGTTTAAAATCGCGTCCTCGGCTTTCATATGAATGACGAAAATTCGGTGAATTAGAGTTATGTATTCCCATGTTTTTAATGACAGTTTCATAGGTACGTAATTTCTGCTTAAATTCGGAAAATGAGGTTGCACCATAGAGGATTATTTTATATGAACGAGGCCCATCAATTCCATTAATGACGTACTGGATAATTGATGCTTCGTCAATTTTTGAATCACATCTGTTTGCTAATTCACGCATGGAATTAAAATATTGCATTAAAGTCTCGGTTTTATACATTTTCCTTTTTTCTAATTCACGGTGAATTTCTATTGAAGTGACTGAATCCGAAAATTCTTCAATTAAAGCTTTTTTGAATGACTCGTATGTATTTAAATTTCTTTGTGAAAAAAGAAATGATTTAGCAGTTCCATATACTAGACGTTTCGCGAAAATTAATTTTTGAGAAGAACTGATAGCTGGGAATAATTCAAAATTTTCTTCAACATCGCGAAAGAAACTATTTACAGAATAAAAATCTTCCCCGGTAAATTTTCTACTAGTCGCCGAAATATCCCGCAATAAAGTCCAAAACTGGGTATTCATCTCTGTAAGGGAAGCTTCGTTTGAATAGAGAGGAAAAGTATTTTGTGTACAAAGAGATGAAACGCTTTGTTGTGCCGGCATGAAAGAATAACCTTGAACGCTGGGTAGGGAAGCCTTACTGACCGGATGTTGAAAAGGGGAATGCTGGTCTGTCCCTTCCGATGAAAAATTCCTGTCTAACGTGATTCGTTTTTGAAACGTGGTTTTTGAAACTACGTTTTCGCCTTCAGAAAAGGATGTCTGCGGATTATTTAATGTTAGTTGGAACTCATCTAAGTTCGTCAAAGCTTTAAATATACTATTGCATAAATTTTGCTCATTTGTTTCTACGTCTAAATGTAATAAATTAGCGACTGAGATAAAATCAGGCAATGAGAATTCGGTTAAAATTTTTTCTTTGTGTTCTTCAACTCTAAACTCTTTAGGGAATGTAGAAAAATTTCTTATTTTATTTCGCGAAGAACGGTCAAATTCGGTGAATCCTAATATAGAATTTAATGTTTTTACAGCACGAGTTGTACCACATTTCAATGAATTTGCAATTATAGGAATATCGCCTATTTTAATATTTTTACAGGACATCTTAATGTACAAAATTAATCACTTTGAAAATTTATAGACGGTGCAAGGTTTCCCTATCAAAATTTCCTATCACACTCTGAGTTAAAACTACTAAATACAGTTATTTTAAAGCCAAAATAAACAAACAAAAAATACGTTTAATTAAATTTTGCCTACCTGGGGTTGGGGAGCAGTCCGTACAATAAATCCAAAACCAGTTGAGGCACTAAATGAATCCAAGAAAAAGAAATTCCAACAGCAACACGTTTTTACGCTTTTTGCAATGTAGCGTCCACTGAAGAAAAATATTAACGCGTCTTAAAAATTTTCTCTCGTCTAGAGAAGATTTTCCTTAATATGCAAGAGAAAGGTCGAGCCCCCAAAATATGGGAAAATGACTACAACCTAAGGATGATAAACGATTTATATAACAAGATGAAATATCTAGATTATATATATACTGAACAGCAAAGGAGAACGTCTTTCTCCTACGTCTAAAGCTTAGCGTCCCTAACGTCCGTCTGCATATTTTCCCGTGTGTCCTTTTAGTCGGACATTCCTGACGGGGTGTGACGTCAGTGTGGACTGATCCACCCTAAGTACAGGGGGAGAGGTTGTCCATTGCACATATCCAACCCTACACTAAAATGAGTGTGTTTTTCTAGATAAGAAAAAAAGCTTTGGTCTTATAAAATTTTTGTATAATTCTGGAGAAAACAACTGTAAAAAAATGCATTTGTTTACTTCTGTTATGAATTAGCTAAATACGACAATTCCCTTGGTTGTTTGTTTTGTTTATTGAAAAATGTTTGTAATTGTACAGTGTATAAATATGTGTTGTTATATTGTTTCATATTAAGTAACATCTGGTTTTGGGAAACGCGGCGTAGATAGCATACTAACATAACGTTTAACCAGCGCTACGCAATTTGAGGGGAAGTTTTTGAAAGAACCAGATGAAAAATATGTATAGAAATTAGTTACAAATTAAAAGTGATATGTATTATATAAAAATTGTGAAATGTAATCATAATGTGTAAACATTTTTTTTTTCAAATCACTTAAGAGATTTTTGTTTAAGGGTGACAGACCCTGAAGTCTATAAGAAATTAATGAAAGATTTATCTATCTCTATACAAAGAACAGAGCTAATATTTCATGACGGATATGAGATAAACTGTGAAGAAGAAAAATTGTTAAAATTTAAGTAAACGTTTAGGTAGAATTAAGTTAGTTAAGAGACGTGTGGGCCTCGTTTTTTTCTACCATTTAAGTCATATATGGTTTTTCCCCGGCTCTGTTACCCAGATGGGACACGTCTATTTATTCTGTACATGTGAGAATCTACCGTGATTAAAATGCATGACTATGAATGTTAGTCTATTTAATTAAGTAAAATTTATTGAAGCTGTGGAAATTCAAATTAAGGAGAAATATTAAAAATTAAACTTAAGATGAATAGTGCAAATTAAAATTTAAGTGAAGCATTAGAAATTAACTGTTAGAATAAAATTTAAGCACGTAATTTCTTAAGGGTCATTAAGACCCTCGAATAAATCCCGTTTTGTTTCTTGGAGGGGTTTGTGACGTCTTACGCGTCTTTTCTTTAACAAGCCCTTTGGGTTCTTTGGGCCAGAATTAATGGCAACTCTTTTCCAACCAAATCCAAGAAACGAGATGTGAAGAAGAAATGCAAATAAACCGACTTTAAACATAGGATCTTAGAGTAAGCGTGATGGCAATGTAAAGGAATGTTAGACAATTGATGTGCGTTGTGGCAGTTGATGATTATTGCAGTTCGTGGTGTAAGATTGATTAAGTTCTACTTGTCGGGGATAAACATATTGGTGTTCCGACTAGAAGTTAACCGTCAAGCTGCATACCATTGCAGATAAAGACAAGTAGCATTACGGAATAATATAAGGTAGGATTGAATACACTTTATTAGAATTGAGGATTAGGCGGTTCGATTATTGAGATTGGTCTGAATTAGAATTGATCATATTATAAATATAAATATATATATTGTGTGTTGCTTATTGCGTCATCGTAGATTCTCTCATATTAATTATTATAATTATATTTGTTAAAAGTTTAAGTTGAATATCTTAATAAAGTCATACTAAGATAATGGTTGATCCGAGTTCTTTCGCTAACCCTACACCTCTAGCTCACGCTGATGCTTCGATGGATGTACTTCCAAGGGTAGGTACATCACAACTCTTGCAGATAAAAGACTATGATTTACCATCTACTATTGAGCTCTTGAAAAGTTGAAAAGATTTTTTCAAGGATCTTAGATCGGACACAGCCTTTAATGAAATGCTTTGCGATGCTTGAGAATTCGCCAACGAAACTGACATACCGGCTAATTTTGAGCTCCCCAAGCCACTTCATATAGTTCGAGTGAGTGAAAATTAACGTCGCACTGTGTTCAGCTGCACGAGGGCTTTCGGCGACGGACCACGTAATTTTGAACCATGGTCAAGTGTCGTGGACGACACCTGAGCTGGCATACCCCTCTCCTAACTACCACACCACACCAACGGAAGGACGCTTCAGCTCTAGACAAATTTAACGTGCCATAGAATTCGAAGAAGAATGTTAATTTCAACTATGAAGCAAGGGGTGATCCGATAGACGATCCTACTTTAAAATATAAGGAAGAGATTTATTTTTTCACATTAGATAAAGCTATCAATGCACTTGATTCCAGGTATGATTTGATCAGTACCCACAGCAACTATTTCCAATTTTTATACAATATTTGTGATTTAAAATATACTCCTTAAAATGACGAACTAAAGAAATGTAAAGATCTAGAAACAGTATTAAGTGATGGGGGAATTCTCCAGATATAAAAGCTCTGGACCTGGCAGACGAGATAGTAGCGGTTTTGGCTTTGCTAAATAAAAAAGAAAGTCCAATCGAGATTTTAAAATTCAGATCGAACCTGGATTTTGCTCCAAATCTCGGTATAGTTTTAAGGATATTACTTACTCTCCCAATAAGTGTGGCAAGTGGAGAAGGGAGTTTCTCCAAATTAAAATTAATTAAAAAGTTTTTACGCTCCACTACTACCGAGGATCAGCTAAACGGCGTGACAACAATAGCCATTGAACATGAACTGGCTGAAGAAATTAATGTCAAAGAAATTATAAAAAAAATCTCAGAATTAAAAGTGACAAAGAAACACTTAACTCTCGTTTTAAATTTATTTTTGATATGTAATTAAGTTTTAATATATAGTGGTTCTATAATTTGTGTTAGTATTTTTTAATACCTGTATTTTATAATTATACACTAGAAAAGACTCTTTTCTTTTTTTTGTGCAACTCTAATTTATTTTAATTTAGTGCCAAAAATATAATATAATAATTTTTTTTTGTTGTTAATCAAAACTTCAACATTATTGATAGCATTATTTTGCTCACGTTTTATTTTACAATTAAACATAAGAAAGGTATAGGTTATATCATTTAATTCTTGTTATAAACGGCGGGCGGCATTTTACCTCTTTGCCCGGGGCGGCGAAACTGTTAGCGCCCGCTAGTATTCTACTTTCCGTATGATCCAAAGTCGGAATAAATGTAGCCATATTAAAGATTAAAAAATCGTCTTAATGCAATGTAATTTGAGTTTTAGGTAATGAATATTTTATAATTATAAAGGAAATATTATATAATTTGTGTTGCATCAAATTGCAAAAATCATTAAACTGAAATTTAAAATTTGAAACAATATTTTTAAAACTAAAATGCAGTGAAAATCACTTAACGCGAAACTGAGAGGTATGTAATACTTTGTACTGTTAAAAGGATTTCGTGTTAAAGGATATTGCCAAAAAAATTCAATATTCAACCAAATTAAATTTACAAGGGTACATTTTATTAACATAGATATGCGTGTATTTAATAAAAATCAATAAAACAAAAACATTCACAATGAAATTTGATTCAAAATCTTCAAGGTTTTGAAAAATAATATGATACACTGGTGCGCAAAAATTAAGGACGAGACGGTTTTTTCAATAGAACTTTGTTCAAAAGCTTTCCAAATCATTACATTTAATACCGTAAGATCCCCAATATGTAAGGACATGTGTAATGTAAGCAACACTTACTAAAAGAGAAATCAGAGGGATAAAAAGAAGCTTGATTGAAAAAGTAGCATGGAGCGCAATGCGACTGAAGGCCGAAACATCCCTGTGATGGGTGTCCAGCAAGAAACATCCGGTCTTTAGTAGGGGATATGATCTCCCCAGACTGCTAGGCAGGTTTCACAGCGTCTGCCCATGCTGAGAATGAGGGTGTCAATGAGTTGTTGAGGCATAGCTGCCCATTCGTCTTGCAGCGCCAATCGAAGCTCCCGAATCGCTACTGGTGGTAAGATACGAGCTGCCAAGCGTCTGCCAAGAAAATCTCATACATGCTCGATGAGATTGAGATCCGGAGATCATGCCGGCCAATCCATATGTTCAATATCCTCACTCTCTAAGAGCTGTTCGGCAGCTACTGTGCGATGACATGGTGCATTGTCGTCCATGAAAAGGAACTGCAGACCGATAGCGCCTCTAAAAAGACGCACATATGGAAGAAGAATCTCGTTACAATAACGGGTCCCGTTGACTGAACCTGCGTCGAAGATGTGAAGGTCTGTACGACTACCAAGCATGATGCCTCCCCAAACGAGAACACCGCGACCCCCATACCTGTCCCTTTCAATGATGTTCGAGGGATGATTGCGGCTTCCCCGCTCTCTCCAGATGAGTATGCGATGAGAATCGCTACTCAAACTGAATCTGCTCTCATCTGTACAGAGTAATCGTCCCCATTCATTGTCTCTCCAATTCCGGTGTTCCCGGCACCACAGAGAACGCCTTCTCCGATGGGCAGGCGTTAAAGGTACACACCGTACAGGGCGTCGTGCAAACAGACCACCACCGTGCAGTCTTCTGGCCACGGTAAAACGCGATATCGGTCGTCCAGTCTTCTGTGTCGTGTGTCTAGCGATTTCTCCCGCTGTCTACCGCCTGTTTCTTCTGGCTTGTATGACAATGTACCGGTCATCTGCGGGTGTGGTTCCTCGTGGACGACCACTGCTGAACCCCCGGATAGCTGTTCCTGTAGTTTGAAATTGTCTCCAAAGTCGTGAAACGATGCTGTGAGCAATTCCGAACTCTGCAGCCACACTTGTCACACTGCGGCCTTCCTCCAACTTCCCAATCATTCGACCTCGGGTAAAAGCATCCAGATGTCGTCTAACAGATTGATTATTCACCATTTCCCGCTGAGGCAGCAACTCGATGTGATTTTAACTGCTATACGGCGTGCAATCTCTTTGCCAGAAATACTGATCTTACACCGACAACATGCTTTATACTACTCAGACACTCCCCCATTACGTCTACCTGCATATCTGCGCATGTGCTACCGTACATTACCTTACTTAATCTCCTAATTGGTCTTTCTGTGCGCTCTGCCTCTTCGTTCAGCTGATATGCTAATTTTTCGACTTCGTCCTTAATTTTTACACACCAGTGTATTTTTCTTCTAATTGCCTTTTTTAGCCTCATATTGTTCAATGTTGCCCATTTTGTTATCCCTTTCTCCATTGGAATGTGTGTCTATATAACTGCACACATTTTTCATGATGTTCCTTTTTCGGATGACATGGATCATGAGCTGAATTACTCATTTCCTGTCCGTCGTCGTAGTCCTGCATCAATGATATATTTTTAGCTTTAAGCAAACTCCAAAATGTCTTTGCCATAATTGAAGCTGTACACCAGTGCTTCTCAAACTTTCAATATTCCCGACCCACTATTCAATCATCATTTCCATCGCGCCCCCCTCCATACAATAACAATGTATTGAATTCAATAATACTATACTTTAAAGCTAAAATCGACTTTAACCTCTTATGTGCCCCCGACGTATAAAAACGTCTCGCTCAGCCAAATCATTAGTTTTCTGGACGAATATATACGTGTTTCCAAAGTACTATATTTTCTGCGCAGTGTTGTCCATAAAATTATTCCGATGGCTTTGGAATGCTATACAAGAACCTTGATAATGTTTGCGAAGAATTTATTTATATTAGATGATTGGCTTATTTATTTGTTTGCTCCCCCTCAAAAAAACATCAAAGTACGCTCGTCTACGTGGTAAACTGTCGTATTGGGAAGCGAATCGTGTATCTTTTTATCGGCAAGGAATTAATTATAAACTGTACAAATTATCAAGATAAGTGTTAATACAAGACCATGGGGTCACTGATAATTATGAAACTTTTTCTTAACTTAGTACTGTTATTAATAATAAAATATACATTGTACAGTACTGATACATTTATAAGTGTATTATATCAGTGTAAATGTGTATTTTATATGTGTTACATCAGAAAGTATTTTGTTTGCTTACTTTCAGTAAATTAATAATTTTTAAATAACCTTTTGTTTTCGACTTTTCAGTATAGCTCGCGCCCCCATTGTAGAGTTATCGCTCGCCCCACAGTTTGAGAAACGCTGCTGTACACACATTATCATCATCTGCTACAAAATATTCTTCCGATGATGAGTCTGCGTGGCTAGTGTTTTCCGTATTTCGTTGTTGCTTCTAATGCCACCAGTCTGACGTAGTCAGATCGAGGCCCACGAAATTCATCGTGGCAAGGGGCTAGAAGTATGCCTGTCATTAGCCTGGATCTTGAGCACCATACGGTAACAGTACGAATTAGCTCGGAGAAATTCCCCGAAGGGACGATTGATGGTGACACCATCTATCTCCACCTCCAAATTTTTGGCATGGAACTGAAGGGGAGGGAAATATTATCCAGTCCCTTACAATCATGATTCAGCCCACAAGACTTTCGAACCCACTGATTTAAGGAGCAAGTACTCCGTGTGTACTCTGAGGGTATTTGGTTGCATCGGGTATCGAATCCAGAACTTCCGGTATGAAGTCCGATTAGGTTACTCACGGACCTTGTATTTTGTTCATTCCCTGAAGGAAAATAATTTCGTGTTAAGCGATTTTCATTTCGTGATATGAGAAAAATGCACAGTAGTTCGTCAGGACCGCTGTATTACTTTGCACTTATCGATATTTCGTCTAAAGCATTTTCGTGTTAAAAGTGTTCCAGTGTATACTCTTTTTTAAGTATTTATTTAAACAGATGATACAGACTTAAATAATTTCATCATTAAGGTATCCGAACACGTTCAGAGTACTTTTTGACAAAATAACATATTTAAAGATTATAAAGGTTTTTTATAGGACTCAATACCAATAAATACTAATATTTAACCGACAATATTTACAATAAATTGCCTGAATTTCACAAAAATCGCAATTATAAGTGAAATTTTTGCAATATTTCTGTAAAACTTCAAAGCAATTAGAGAAAAAAGTAACAAATTTATATTAGTACTAGCCGGTATAACCGTTCTTCGCACGGGGGAATTGAAAAATTAAACAATACAGACTGAAGAATAAAGGAGTTTTTAATGAGTTAATTTTACGGAATTGTAAATTAAACCAAAAAAAGCTTTTTGCATATCTCAGCTGAATAAAAAAACCATGTTTAATAAATTTTTAGTCTGTAGATATAACAGCTGATAAAAAAGATTTTTTTTAAAATTTAATACGCCCTGTAACTCTTTTATGACGTAAAACCCAAAAACTTCCTGATTTAAGTTTAAATTCTGTCTAAGTTATAGAAAAATTGATGTTGCTCAGTGTTTTTGAGAACGAATGAAATCATTGGAATGATGCAAAAGTTCAAAACAGATCTTAGCAACAGTAGGGTGAAACGAATCTGCAAGCAGAGGGGAGAGGTACTCGTGACCTTTGACACTGTCAATGAGGTGAGGGACTGGGTAGGATGAAACGAAGCCGCAAGCAAGGGGTAAGTGAAGACTGTTAAAATCATTAGGATCGGCCATGAACCGGAAATATCGCGAGTCTCAGTAACTTTATCAAGCAAAAAAAATTTGATATAACTGCTAAAAACGTTGAGACAGAAGGCTCGCAAAATAAAACAATCTCTACTGAATAAAAATAATCCCTACTGAAATAAACATTCCTTATTAGAAACGGATATTGTTCATCATTTCCTTGGTTTTAATTTCATTTTCGCAGAACCCTATTTTTTTGTTTCGTCAAAATTGGTCCAGCCGTTTCAGAGATAAGCTGGAACAAACAGACTGACAGATAGACAGACACACAAAAATTTTAAAAATTGTTTTTTTCATGTAAGTACCGTATATACTTTTAAATGCATTAAGTAAAAAGCTGTTAATTTCAAATTACAAACAGACACTTCTTATTTATTTATTTGTATGTATAGAAAAAAATTACCAAAACAATCTAGAGGCATTTATCTAGAGAATGTACTAAAAAATTTTAATGTTGTATTAAAATTTGAAAATTTTAGAGCTGTGATTGAGTAAACGTTATAAGAAAAAATCACGCCTTTATGAGACCATTACTTAAATAACATGCCCTAACTCAAAAAGTATTCATACAATAAGAAATATTTTAGTACCTTCTCTAGAAAATAGCATAAATATCAGGTTCAAAAAGTTTTATAGAAATACATTTATAATATCTTGTGTGATCAGACTGGCCATGATAGATTTCGAACAATTTACATGCCCACTTCTGGTAGATCAAAGACCCACTTCCGGTTTTTTTAACTTAATAAAATTGATTGTAACTTTGCCTCTAAGAAGCATAAAATCAAAACAAAGTATGTTTTGTAAAGCCAAAAGATAGCTGTATTCAATAAAATGGAAAACAAAAATATCGGTTTTTGGTCATTTTCAACGTGTTCGGATATCTTAAACAATACATGTACTTTTTCCATTCGCAGATATATGAATAAATTTAAACCTTTCAAAAACTAGATATGTAAGAAAACTGGTAAATACAAAAATATAAAACATAGAAATGTTGAAAATAAATGTAAGTAATCATTATTTCGATGAAGAACTGAAAATCATTTATCACTTATATGTTCCAAAATAGTTCAATAAAAAGATAATAAATTTTCACGTAATTAATGCTCTTTTCCTTTTTAAATTTCTCGCATTTTGAAAATAAATCTAATTAATACTTCTCTACTATTACTACCTTAAAATATAATATTTTTTTTCTGTAGCACATATACATTGTTAAACTCGGAATGAAAAATTTTACTCATTATTTTCAAATAAATTATTCTAGTTTTGGAATCCGAAATAAAAATTCCATTACGAAATAAAAGCTCAAAGCTCCGTTACATTTAACGCTTCCAAAAGAATATATTGACGCTAAACTCAGCCGCAAACACAAGAGTAAATGTAATTAATTCATAAAACAAGATATATATATATATATATATATATATATATATATATATATATATTCCAAAACATAAAAATACATAGATAGTTAGAACCTAAGATAACTATACTAAATAGGAAGAAATAGGCACAATAGTACTATAACAAACTCCTGGCCTAAGGAACCAAGATTGCAGGTTTAAACGAATTTTAGGGCTAGCCAACCTTCACCTGTAGTTTGTCATACTATGTACCAAGAGGAAAGGAAAGAATAACAATTGGAGGAATTTAAACATTATAATAAAATCACTAAACTAATAAAATATAATTATAAAATTGTAGCCTACAAGTATTCACATTATACATTTAAATTCGATGCAAAACGTAGATAGTAAGACTTACTTCGAGAGTGTATCAACTGGTTATGTTTCCCGCCAAATACAAGAGAGGGAAAGCAGTTCCGCATAAAATTAAATTTTGATAGATTAATATAAAGTTTATATCAATATGTACTTTTAAAAAATCATAAATATATATTGATATAAATATTAGTGTAAAATATAAATGAAACCTAGGAATATTTAAATATTATTGAATTTTTGAACATGTGTTGCCATCTATTTAATAATTGTAAAATTAGTTTAAAAATATATATGTATATATATATATATATATATATATATATATATATATATATATATATATATATATATATAGGGTGTTTGTTTGAGAGGTATAGAACTTTAAATTGCAATAAAACAACGATGTATTATTCGATTGACATGAATTTTTTATTCGAAAGATAATCTTGTGGCATTACATTTTAAATATGATTTCTGGCATAGGACTGCCTCAGCTGGCTCGGATGTAGTCCAACCTGGACGTCCAATTTTCGATGACTTTTTCCAACATTTGTGGCCGTAACAGCAATAACACGGCGAATGTTGTCTTCCAAATGGTCAAGCGTTTGTAGCTTATCCGCATAGATCAATGACTTTACATAGCCCCACGAAAAATAGTCTAGCGGTGTTAAATCAGAAGATCTTGGAGGCCAATTCACAGGTCCAAAACGTGAAATTAGGCGGTCACCAAACGCGTCTTTCAATAAATCGTTTGTGGCACGAGCTGTGTGACACGTTGCGCCGTCTTGTTGGAACCACAGCTCCTGGACATCATGATTGTTCAATTCAGGAATGAAAAAGTTAGTAATCAGGGATCTATACCGAACACCATTGACTGTAACGTTGTGGCCTTCATCGTTTTTGAAGAAGGATTCCACCAGCCAATAAAGCTCACCAAACAGTCAGTTTTTCTGGATGTAACGGTGTTTCGACATACACTTGTGAATTAGCTTCACTCCAAATGCGGCAGTTTTGTTTGTTGACGTAGCCATTCAACCAGAAGTGCGCTTCATCGCTAAACAAAATTCGCTTATGAAAATCGACCATTATTTTCGAAATAAAATTTACAACTTGAAAGCGTTGTTCAGGCGTGAGTCTATTCATGATGAATTGCCAAACCAAACTGAAAATAAATCAGTTGACTGTATATGTATATAATTTAAAATCAATTCCTACTTGGTTCAAGAAAGGAAAATTTTATTTTAGTTACTTTTTATTAAATAATTATTTTTAATATAAGTAGGTATGTACATATGACAGAATCACAAAAGAATCGTCTATAAAAAATTTCAGCTCAAATGAGCACTTTAAAATGTGAGAACAATACCTTTTAAAGTTTTGACACAAGACTGCAAAATGATCACTAAGTTACCAAAACTGATGCCAATGGGGCTGTATCCGTAATTCTTTGAATAATTCGTTTTAATAAATTAATTTAAATTATTTATATTTAAATTACCATATTGTCATTCAAAGTAATCATGTATATAAAATTTCAGTTTAAACAAGTGCTTTAAAATATATTTTAATACCGAATCAATATTTGAACAAGATATGTAAAGGGAGTAGGAATTCAATAAAAAAATTTTTTTACTATATATATATATATATTGTAATTTTTATCGGAAATTATGTTCCATGGTTGTAAGCTTAAACGCTCGTAATCACTGAATGACAGTGTTTTCCGGAAACTCATCGGATTAAATTTTTAAAAAAAATTAACAAGTTTTAAAAGCAACGCTTATTAATAAACTTTAGGAACGTATTCTATAAATTTCAAATGATATCCCATAGAACGCATGTTAATACTTCCCACAACATACCAAAGCACATCCAATTAAATTCCCTACTCATACACGGGTTCATTGTCAATATATCGGATATCTTCTAACCTACTCCAAATCCCTATTCTGACTGTAATATTATCAACAGCTGTCATCCTCTTCCATATACGGTTCGGTACTACTCCCGAACTTCCCACAGCATTTGTGGATACTCCTTTACCTACCCCAATATACCATCTGTCGTCAAGTAGGTAGCAGACGATTAGTTGAAAGAGCCGGGTTACACATCCTACATCCACCCCCTCAAACGAAGCACTTATAAATCGATTGTGTGTGTTTTAATATAATTTCACAGAGCGCACAAATATATTTTTAGTATCGTATCAATCATTCATTCCCCTGACAGATAAGCCTGAAAACAACCGACTAAAAGCGTCTCACCTTATGATAAGGTGTTTAATTTATAAGAATTAGAATAACTTACTTTATATAATAGTCGGCTTCGGTGGCTTAGGGGGTCTCAGGGGTAATAAATTTTTCTAGAGGTCTGAAAATATAAACAATTTTTAAACAGGTATAATTCTTTTAAATTCAAATTATATTATTCGAATCTTTTACACATTATTTATAAAAGAATGGGGTTTCAGAAATGTATAGAATGTTTAAAATATAATAATAATTTTAAAAATCATAAGCATATGAAAATTCTACGATAAATATTAAGTAATTTTTGCGTTGCGCACGCTCTTTTCTAATATAGTAGCCTCTGATGTATAAAACTTTATAGAATTATAAAATGCATCATACTCTTTAAGCCCTACCTAATTTTACTATAATATATTTTTTGTATTTCAAGGTATTTTTGTAAAACATTGCAATTTTTTAAATATTTTTAAAAAATTTATTTTTTTATTTATTTAAGTATGTAAGTTATTATTTTATTTACTAGACATCCTGTCCATAAAAACTGTGATTGAAGTATGTATTATGGTCCAAAGAATATTCAGTAAAAAAATTGGAAATACTTATTCACAATAGAATGTTTATAAATGTTCCTTAAAAATGCCTATTTTTAACATTACTGAGATACAGATCCCGATTCGTGAACTTCCCTCCTTAAGGCAATTTGTCTTTCATTTTTCAATTCCTACTATTAGCTCACACTCTGTATATATTTATTTATTTATTTATCTTGGTGGAATTTTCAATCGTTAATAAAATACATTTCAAAGCGCTCAAATGGGTTGAAATTTTATATACATGATTATTTTGGATGAAAATAAAGTAATTTAATTATAATTAATAAAAATTAATTGATAAAACTAATTATTCAAATAACTACAAATACAGCCATGTAGGCATAATTTTTGGCGACTTAGTGATCATTTAGTGACTTGTGTCAAAACTTGAAAAGATTTTTTTTCTCATATTTTAAAGCACTCGTTTGACCTGAAATTTTCTATACACTATTGTTTTAAACAAAAATACGATTATTTAATTAAAATTAATTCAAATTAATTTACTGACACTAATTATTTAAAGAATTATGGATACCGTTACTTTGGTTTCATTTTTACAGATTTGCGTCAAAATTTTAAAATATCTTTTTCCTCACGTTTTAAAGAATTCAGTAGAACTGAAATTTTATATAAACAATTGTTTTGGATGACAATACGATACATTAATGATAACTAATAAAAATTAATTACCACTTAATGTTGTGATTCTGTCATATGTATATACATATTTATATTAATTGTAACTACGTAATGAAAAATAGCTAAAATAAAATTTTTCTTTGTTGATCTAACTAGGAATTGACTTAAATTTCTTTTCACATTACATGTGTGTGTGTGTGTGTATAGATAATAACTTTAAAAATGACAATTTTTTTTCAATATTAATTTTATGGTCTTGACTTAATACATAGTTTAATTTTTTTTAATTTTAATTTTTCATAAAAAGATTAGTTAGTTAAAAGACAGTTTTTTTTTTTTGCTTTCATTTTCTCAATTTCAGCATATTGTTTTCCTTTTTTCTTAGCAAAAACACATATTAAATTTAATGGAGGAGTAATACTTTAAAATATTTTTATTCTATCAAAGCATTCAAAAAAGAATTATACGTATATACTAGCTGGTATACCCGTTCTTCGCACGGGTGAATTTAAAAATTAAAAATACAGACTGAAGGATAAAGAAGTTTTTAATGAGTTAATTTTACGTGAATTGTATACATTAAACAAAAAAAAAGCTTTTACATAACTCTGCTGAACGAAAAAACCATGTTTGCTATATTTTAAGTCTTTAGATATAATTGCTGTTTTTTTTATTTATTATTATTAATATTTATAACGCCCTGAGACTTTCTTGTGGGTCGATTTTTGAAAACACCTACCTGCTCATCAAAAGTAACACATTGTTATAATTTTTTGTGTAATAAACGCTAAAAATCGTGTAAATAATTTTTATCTCGATGTGTATTACGTTAATATTACTTTCTGATGCATTTATTTTATGTTAAATAGCTTTTACCCGCGACTTCTACGTGGAATTTAACAAAAAAATGTTTATTCACTTCGCAGAGTTTACGAAAACTTTTCTTCTACTTTGTGAATCTATGCTTATTTTTTTGTTTTATTTTTTTCTTTGCTTGTTGAGCAAGGGGTGAAAGGGATGCATGACCTTTGACACTGTCGATGGGTGAGGACTAAAATCTTCAGGATCAAAATAAATCTAAGTAGCAAGTAGGGTGAAACGCGAACACAAACGAAGCCGCAAGGAAGGGGGTGAAAGGGACGCATGACCTTTGACAATGCAGTTAAGGACTGTAAAATTATTAGGATCAAGACATGAATGGGAAATGCGGCAAATGGCAACAACCTAATCAAAGAAAAAAGATTGATATAACTGCTGGCAATCGTGAGACAAAAGGCTCGCGAAATAAAATAATTCCTATTAAATAAAAATAATCCCTATTGAATAAAAATAGCCCCTATTGAAATAAATAATCCCTATTTGAATCGGATATTGCTCACTATTTCATTGGTTTTAATTTTATTTTTCCGCTATCCTAATTATTTTTTCTAAAATAAAAGCAGCCTGAGTTATTTTTTATAACATTAGCTATCTGCCAGTGAAAGTTTCATCAAAATTGGTCCAGTCGTTTCAGAGATTAGCCAGAACAAACAGACGGACAGAAAGACAAACAAAAATTTTAAAAATTGCGTTTTTCATGTAAGTACCGTATATACTTTTAAATGCATTTAGTAAAAAGTTGTTAGATTCAAATTACAGACACTTCATTTTTATTTATATGTATAGATGTATAGTTATAAAAATAGCTACAGTGTAATTTCTACTTTATTAATCATAACTTATAGCTAGTAACTAAAGCTACTATTTTAGAAAATAGCATACACGACGTAAAACTTAATAAATATTTCTTATAGAAAGGTTTCTCATATGGATATGCTTATAATTTTTAAAATTATGATTATATTTTAAACATTTTATACTTTTCTGAAGCCCCATTCCTTTATAGATAATGTGTATAAGGCTCGAATAATTTAATTTAAGTTTAAAATAATTATACCTGTTTGAAAATTGTTTATATTTTCAGACGTCTAGAGAAATTTAACACCCCTGAGACTTCTTAGAGCAATAGTCTTCAAACTTTTTCAACTCACGGAACACCTAAGACTTGAAGGTGTTTTCTTGGAACTCCTAAAAATAGAAAGGGTTTTCGTAGAACACCATTCCGTATACACATACTTAAAAGAATTTATCTCAAAATAATATTTAAATAAGATTAACACGTTATAGATACTTTATTTAAAGTCAATTTTTAAAAAAATATATTTATTAAAAAACTGTAATATGTATTTTTTTTTAACCCGGCATCATTCGCGTGAAAAAACAACCACTGAAAGTTCTCGCGCAGTGTATTATATACCATTCTGTTTCTAACATAAAATTTGTATACAAAAGTTAAAAAGGAAGAAAAGTAGAAAACCTATATATATATATATATATATATATATATATATATATATATATATATATATATATATATATATATATATATATATATATATATATATATATATATATATATATATATATATATATATATAAAGGAGAAAAGCGACTCACATTCACTCACTGACTAATCATGATATCTCCTGGACTATTAAACCTACAGACTTGAAATTTGTAAGGTAGGTTCCCTTCATGGAGTAGACGTCAGCTAACAACGGATTTTGAAAAGTTAGAACCCCAAGGGGCGTTACGGGAGTTTAAGGGGCGTTATAGATAATAATTTCCATTACTAAACTATTAGATGTACAGTCGTGAAACTTGGTACACAGATTTCTTTCATAAAGTAGAGATTCCATACTAAATGATTTTTACGAAAATCTACCTCCAAGGGGCGTTGAGGGCGCTTAAGGGGCGTTATACATAATTATTTCCATTTTTAACCTATTAGACGTACAGTCTTGAAATTTGGTAAGTGGATCCCTTTCATAGAGGACAGATCCCCTACAGAATGGGTTTTGTGAAAATCGACCCCAAGTGGCGTTGTGGAGAATTAAGGGGCGTTATAGGCAATTAACTCCTTTTTTAAACTATTGGACGTAAAATCTTGACTTTAAGTAAGCAGATTTCATTCACTGAGTAGAGATCTGTCATAAGATGGGCTTTGTGAAAATCGTTTCCTAAGTGGCGTTGCGGGGGCTTAAGGGGCGTTATAGATAATTATTTCCATTTTTAAACTATTAGGCGTACAGTCTTGCAATTTGGTAAGCGGATTCCTTTAATAGAGTACAGATCCGCTGCAAAATGGGTTTTGTCAAAATCGACTCCCAAGTGGCGTTGTAGAGTATTAGGTGGCGTTATAGGCAATTAACTCCTGTTTTTAAACTATTAGACGTAAAATCTCGAATTTTAGTAAGCTGATTCAGTGGCGTTGCGGGGCTTAAGGGGCGTTATACATAATTATTTCCATTTTTAAACTATTAGACGTACGGTCTTGAAATTTGATAAGCGGATTCCTTTCACAGAGTACAGATCCGCTACAAAATGGGTTTTGTGAAAATAGACCCCAAGTGGCGTTGTGGAGAATTAAGGGGCGTTATAGGCAATTAACTCCTTTTTTAAACTATTAGACGTAAAATCTTTAAATTGAGTAAGCAGATTCTATTCACTGTGTAGAGATCTGTCTTAAGATGGGTTTTGTGAAAATTGTTTCCTAAGTGGCGTCACGGGGGCTTAAGGGGCGTTATAGATAATTATTTCCATTTTTTAAACTATTAGACGTACAGTCTTAAAATTTGGTAAACGAATTCCTTTCATGGTGTAGAGATCTGCTACAATATTTTTTTGGGGAAAATTGATCACCAAGGGTCACTGAGGGGGATTAAGGGGCGTAATAGATAAATATTTCCGCTTTTCAACTAATAGAACCACACGCTTGAAAATTAGAAGGAACTTCATGGAATAAAGTTCCTTTTACAAAGATTTTTGCGAAAACGGACCCCCACAGGAGTGGGGTTGCGAGGGATTAAGGTGTGTTATAGAAAAATTCCTGTTTTTGAATATAACTCATTTACTTGAAATTTGTTGAGCACTCTTCTTTAGTTGAATAGAGTTCCACTAAGAATGGATTTTACGAAAATCAACCCCAGGGGGAAGTGGGGAGAGATATTGGGGCGTATTGATAGACAAAATTCCCGTTTTTGAACTGCTAAGACTATAATAATAAAATTTGGTTTGCATGCTTCTTTTGTTGAATCGGAATCCGCTAAGAATGCTGTCAACGAGGTATTCACGATAAAAATTCCCTTTTTGCTCTGTTAGATTTAGACTTGAAATTTAGCACGCATGTTGGTTTTATGTAGTAGAGATCCACTGAAAGTTGTTTTGGTGTAAATCCACTTGATTATTAGGTTAAGTGAGCGAAAAAATTTTTTCTCCTTCTATTTTAGTTATAAATAGAAATAAAATATTATAATTTATGTTCTTTTTATATCAAGGGGCGAGAGTGTAACAGCTATAAATATATTTTTCAATACAATCGAATTCTTAATGCTAGATATCAATAATTAATATATATGTAAACAGTATACATATGTACAGCATCGTGAAATACCCAGTGAAGCGGGTGGGTAACGGCTAGTATATATATATATATATATATATATATATATATATATATTATATGTTTATTACCTTTTCCCCACGTAAATTTAGTTTCTCTGTTCTTTTTATAAGGGCATTCAGTACATTGTTAATACATTCCTTTAATCTCTTCGTGAGTAAGTGCGATGTTTTAACTGGATCTTATTTTTTTTAAATCTGTATCTTTTTAAAACTAAATATATAAAATTAAACCACTATATTCTTTAAATTCAAAAATTTTGGAATCTATCTTTTATTTTCTCTTATTGTTCCAGCAATAGTAATTATATATTTGTTTCAAAATTATATCTGATATTGGAAAAGATGTGTACCAGTTATCTCCTTTAAAATTACGTTCTCCTTAAATATTTTTGCGTGTCTCTACACATAAAACCTCTTTTTTAACAGTGTCTTCTTCTAAATCTGGATAGATTTCAGTGGAAGATTCATACTTGTTGTTGTACTTTTCATTATTTGATTCTTTCTCATCATAACTGTGAAGATAATTCCTTATCCAAAAATGCTGTTGTGCTATCTACAGTATTAAAATCCGTAGGTAAACAAACGTATATATATATTTATCTATGTCTATCTATCTTCTCTCAAACCACACCACGCAGAAACTTGCCAAAGGTACCAAAATATCGGAAATGATCCGAGAAAGCCGTTTGAACTATTTTTATTTTGATATTGCAATTAGTTGAAAAGATATAAATTAACAACATTAAAAATATTCAAAATATTCACTTTCATTGTTGTAACAACCTTATCTAAACTATTAAAATTCGAAGGTAAATGAACGTATCTATCTATGGCCGTCTGTCTTCTCATGAACCGCACCACGCAGAAACACACCAAAGGTACTAAAAGATTGGGAATGATCCGAGGAAGTTGTTTTGGCCCTTTATATTCCAATATTGCAATTCATTGAAAATATAACGCATGAAAACGCATGGTTAATTTAACCATTTATACCATTGTTGTGAAAACCTATTGTTGAGATATAATTGTTGTGCATATTTAATCGTTGTCATAAGTTTGCTCTGTCGAACTGTATTACTCGTGTTCTGAGTGAAGATTAAAACGTTTGCTTGAAAATTACGGATTTTAAAAGTTTTTGTGTTTTCCGTCTAATAGATTTTTTTCGAGGGTGTATTTTTTGCAGTTTATAACATTCAAACATCCAGAAATAAGCAATCATTTCAATGGCTAAAGGTAAGATGTTTTTTTAATTCATTATTTACCAATAAATAGATTTAAATTAATATTCTATTTAAAAAACTATAAAGCACAGTATTGTTCTCCATTATTTATTACTAAATTAAATATTCAATAGTAAATGATGTGTTGTTTTTGCGGATAAAACTAGATTAGACTTCAGAGATATTTTTAAGCTCACAGTATATAACGATTGATTGATAAATGAATGTTTAAGGTAACTGGGACGTGAAATTCATGCATTTTTACATTTTTTTTTTTTTACTTTTAAAAAATAGAGGGTGCTTTGCTCCATCCATTGATGCATTATTTATGAGATTTTGATAACTAGAACGCTAGAAAATTGAATTTTAAAATTCTAAGCAAATGTGCCACGCCCTTTTTTTAAATAGGTGTGGCACATTGATTTGGAAATGTATTTTTCTGTTTTATTTTTAGCATTATTTTTAAAACTTTTAGTTGATTAACTTCATGTTTTCTTAACTGTATCTTTCACTGAATTAAAACTAGCTTGTTTACACTTTACAGTATAGTATTTTACATTTTGTTAGATATATTATTGCAACTTATACTAGCTGATGCATATCTGAACATCTTTCTTTTATTCATAATTTTTAATTGATTTTCTTTTCATTATGCCTCGAACGAAAGCTTTTCGAAAGCGAAGATCTTTTTTTTTATGGACAAAATGAAAATAATGCTGAACAATTAGTCAATGAAAGCAATGAAAAGGTTTGTACCTCAAAATTTAAAATAGAGAGTGCTTCAGAAATGTTGGATGACATTCCCGCTGATGATCAGAGTTCTGTAAATATTGTTATTGATTTAAATATAACATCTGAATTACTAAAAAGTATGGCAAGATGTAAATATTGCAATAAGTGTGATTCACTTATCATTACTGAAGATGCCAGAATATGTGTGAGTTTAACTCTGCAGTGCCCTTTTGTGGACAAGCTTTTACCTCAATGTCATCTAACTCAACAAATGGAGTTTACGACATAAACGTTAGATTAGCGTATGGCTTGCGCTGTATAGGTAAAGGTAGCAGTGCTGCTAAGACATTTTGTGCTGTAATGAATTTGCCATCACCACCTGCAAAATTTCAGCGCTATAATGGAATACTTTTGGAAAGTTTTTCAAAGGTCAGTGATGCATCTATGAAGGAAGCTGTGGAAGAAACGGTAGAGATGAACAATAGCAACAGAGATATCAGTGCAGCATTTGATGGTAGTTGGCAGAAACGAGGCCATACATCTTTGAATGGAGTCGTATCTGCGGCATCTCTAGAAACCGGTAAAGTTCTAGACTTTGAATGCCTGAGCAAATATTGTTTTGTTTGCAAAAGCAAAATCAATAAAGTCAATAAGTGCGAAAATTTTTTTGAAGGTTTCAGTGGAGGAATGGAATCAGTTGGAATTTTAAAAAAATTTCAATGCTCCGAAATTTCACGCAATGTTAAATATGCCAATTATCTGGGTGATGGTGATTCCAAGGCATTTAACACTGTATCCGAAGGAAAAGTCTACAGAAATTACTTTGAAGTTAAAAAGTTTGATTGCATAGCGCATGTGCAAAAGCGAATGGGGGGTTAGATTACGTGGCTTAAGAAATAGCATGAAATTTCGTAAGCTTTCTGACGGTAAAGGTATATCTGGCCGTGGAAGACTTACAGATAATGAAATTTTGAAGTTGCAACAATATTATGGCTTGGCTATTAGACGAAACATGAATTACGTGTCTGATATGTTTAAAGCTGTATGGGCAATTTATTTTCATAAGTTATCAACAGATTCTGTCCCACAGCATAGTTTATGCCCAACTAGTCCGGATACTTGGAGTGGGTTTAACAAAGTTAAATTGTTGGGAGTAGCCTATTCACATAAGCGTTCACTTCCTGAACCTGTGCTTCTTGCCATAAAGCCCATTTTTAAATCACTAAGTGATAAAAAACTGTTACAAAAATGTACTAATGGGAAGACTCAAAATCCCAATGAAAGTTTCAATCACTGCATATGGGAACGTTTATCGAAAACCACATTTCTGAGCATTGAATCAATGAAAATAGGTGTAATGGATGCCGTGATAACTTTCAATGATGGTGCTCAGAGTAGGATAAGGGTATTGGAAGAAATTGGTATAAAACCAGGCCATTATATGAGAAAGGCACTTCGAATTATAGAAAACAAAAGGGTTTGTGGAGCAGAAATTGCTATCCAAAAAGCATCTAAAGAGGCTAGAATTAGAAACAAAAGGGAAAAACTAAACAAAAAAATGGAGCAATCTAACCAATTAGATTACAGTGCTGGGCTATTTTAAAAATTATTGTGAATCAAAATTGTACATTTTCGAATTGAATTTTTATGTAAGTACACTATAATTCAGATATACTTTATTCAAAATTTGTTTTGCATATAATATGTATCATAAAACACTCATATTTCCTGTTCAAGGAATGTAATTTTTCTGTAATTATACTTTCAAAGTTTATGAAAATTCTACATTTTTGTACAAAAATTAAATAGTATTTAAATGTATAGTTACAAAATTTTAAAATTAAGTTCTGTATTTTAAATTGTTAACTATGTCTACTTTTATATTTAAGTACTCAGTGTAGTTCTTAAATCATAAATCAAATAGCTCAGTGAATCTTGAGGATAATCCTTAATAAATTGCACGACTTGTAAGAGGAATATTTCGTTATTCCTAACTGCTTATTGGTACCATTTAAGTATTCATAAATAATGCTTTGTTTATAAATGTTGTTTTTAATTTAAAGTAAATAAATATTCATATATATGAGTACAAAAACAACTTCTTTTGCAATAACTTTTAAAAACAGAGTTCTATTTAAATAAGACATCAAATTAAATTTTTAAATTCTTCTAAGACATTTTCTTTGTGCATCTTTATAACAATAAAAATATGTATAAAGAATTATGTAATATCCTGTAATAATGATGTTCAAACTGAAGTAAAAATATTAAAGCTATTTGTCATAAATTTTGGTATTTTAAGTGGAAGATGTTGTGAATCACATTGGTAACACGTGTCGATGAAATAAAAAGAGTGATTAAAAAAGCTTCTAAGTAATCTAGAATTTAAAATTTTCGAACTAAAAACTGAAAACTGATTCAGAATAATCCACTTAATTATGGTATTGTTTTGTATTGGATTAAAAAATATTATATTTTACAAATTATAAGGGAAAATATCATTATTTGCAGTTTTCTCAAAATGCAGTTCGGGTACGCTTTTCTCAAAATCTTTTTTACCTATAGTTCTGATATTTTGATTATTATAAAATTCATAAATTTTCAGTAAAGTGAATGAATTTTTTTTTCTAAGTAAACATTCAAAAATTTTAGATACAGCACAATTTTTTGTACAAAATTTAAAGGGAATTTAAATCACACAATTTAAAAAAAAATTAATTTTTTTTAAATTTATTTTTTTAAAATTACATTTCATTTATTTTATAGACTATTGTATTTGCAAACACTATGCAAAATTTTGAAGCTATGTATTGAGTGGATTTTATGCAAAGTGTACCTAAATGTAAACACGTGCCTCGAAAATAAAAAAAAAAAGTTATTGGTTATTAATTGCTCATAAAGAATTATTTATATTTTAAAATGAGATTTCTTCAAATTAACATGTACATAAATGTACTGATAATTCATTGTAATAATATTACATCCATTGCTTTTAATTTAAGTAAATGAGAAAAATTTACATTTGATGTAAAATAAGTCCATTTTTTGCTTGTCGAGAACGTCCCAGTTACCTAAAAATCAATTTTATTGTATTAGATCAGAGGTTCCCAAACTTTTTTGCCTCATAGACCCCTTGACACGTTTTTCGGTTTGGGGTAGACCCCTACTAACCTAATATTATTTTTTTGCAAATTCATCAACTTAAATGGGTTTTGACAGCAGGTATAGAGCTGCATCCTTAAAAAGATTTAAATTTTTAACTGTAGTAAATTATAGTGTTTTAAAATTATGAAAACACATGTTAATTAAGTAAATTAAAATAAAATTAATTCACATGTATTTTCTTAATTTTCAAACACTATTTTATGCATTAATTAAATGAAAATTTAATTAATGCATAAAATAACTGTTAAATAAAATAACTGAGCAACTAACAAATGCTTTTAGGGGGAGGAATGAATCTGGGGATGCAATAACAAATTTTCAACATTTGGCATCAATCGTATCAGGTTTAATCCTAAATATCCTCGGTTAATAGTGTCCAGTCTTTTCTTCTTTCTTTTTTTTTGTTTTGGAGAATGGCAAGCGCAATGAAAAACTTCTCAAACGTTAAAACACTTAAAAACTTTCTCAAAATATTCCATAATGTGGAATAAATAACAAATGTAACTTTTTAAAGCCAAAATTATTGACATCCGTTTATAAACTTTACTTAAGATCTTAGTTAATGCCTATTCCTAGTATCTAGTTCTTGTAATCTGACTTTTTTTTTCAAAGTGACCATATGAAATCATTATCTATTGTGCTATTACGATAGTCAAAACATTTTAAAAATCCAAAAAAAAAGGGCATTTAAATGCTGAATGTAGGTTAAAACGCCTTTTTCCTGGCAGATTGTTCATGACAATTGTGAAACTGGGAAAATTTTAGATGTCCAATATTTTATACTCCTTTAGCTTAAATCTGGCACACAAAAGAAAGCGTGAGATGGGGTCTTTGTTTAAAAATTATTATCTCCCCTTGAAACTGCAAATTAACCTCATTAAATTTAGCAAATAAATATATTAAATAAGTTAAAAAAAAGTCTGATTTCCACTTAATTCAATTTCCTTTTAAAATTAAAATCACAATCTGGTTTAATGAGAGCCACTATCATAGACCCCCATTTATACCGCATGAACCCCCAAATTATTTTTTCGCTGGTGTAGACCCCTTGGAGGTCATTGTAGATCCCTGGGGGTCTATATAGACCACTTTGGGAAACACTGTTTTAGATTCTAAGAAGGTAATTATTGTTAAAAAGTAATGAATATACTTATAGGTTTTTTTAAAAATATATTATATTAGAAACGTTTTCCTTTCGCTTTAAATAAATATTTTGTATTAAATAAAGCAAAATTGTTTTTTGTGGATCATTAATCGAAAATAGAAATTTGAAAATCTTATCCATAGGGAAAAAGGAGTGGAAAACAGTATTACACTCGAAAAAGCCTATGCATTGCCGGCTAAACGGAGGAAAAAGAAAATTGCCTGATAAGGAAAAGAAGTGGAAATAATTTCGTAAAAAAATACTAATGGCATAAATAAAGAGCTCACTAACATCACCCCCTTGCAAATACATACTCACAGAAGCGTTGGCATCGGGAGGGAAAGAGGGAGAAAAGAGTTTTATACTTGAAAAAGCCCGTGCAATGCCGAGTTAAACAAAGGGAAAAGACAAAATGGAAAAAGAAAGCTCTGACAAAGAAAAGCCTGTCTGGAAAAAAAAGAAATGGACGAAATTTCGGAAATGGGAATTTAAATGACAAAAATATAGATATCACTCGCATCGTGCTTGACACATTCTTAGAACTGCTACCTTCCAGAGAGAAAGGGAATATTTTGACGGGAAAAAGCCCGGACAACACTGGGCTAAATGAAGAGTAAATAGAAACATACGCCGGGGTAAAGAGGTGGAAGAAAATTCGAAAAAGAAAAATTTAATGATATTAATTTAGAAATCACACAGACACCAGGTAGTTCTGACATAGAGAGAGAAAAGGAAAATTTCCAAGGTGTGTGTGTGTGAAAAGCTATACACTTGAAGAAGCTCGTGCAACGCCGGGCCATGCAGCTAGTATCTATTAAATACTCTGTGTATCTATTAAATTACTTTTAAATATCTAATTTCTTCATCATAACTACAATAATATGCCATAGCATAGGAAAGATTTAAAACATGATCATGTATTCAGAACTGTAATGACGATTCACGCGCAGGGAATGACCTACCGGAAGAGATGGTATTCAAAAATGTATATTTATAATTCACCCCCTGTATATATATAATAAGACCCCTCAAAGGATATGATCTTAAAGCTACACGAGAAACTATACATTTTCCAAAAAAGGCTTAGAAGGAGCGTTGGAAAAAGGAAGACGGTGGGTATGACGTACCCCGGGTGAGAAGTGACGGGTTAATATAATTTACGCAATAATAATTTTAAATTATGATCCAATTTATCTTTTTGAATTCCTACTATTAGCCCACACTCTATAAATATTTATTTAACTTCGTAAAATTTTCAATTGTAAATAAAATACATTTTAAAGCGCTCGATTGAGCTGAATGAATGAGTGAATATTAACGTCGCAATGTTCAGCTACACGAGGGTTTTTGGCGATGGACCACATAATTTTTACCCATGGCAAAGTGACCTGTATGACCCCTGATCTAGCACCTCCTCTCCTAACTACCACACCACACTTACGGTAGGACGTTTCAGCTCTTGAAAGATTTAACGTGCATCGCTGCCCTACACGGAGGGTCTATAGTGGTACTGGGCTCGAACTCGTGACATGTCAACCATGATCCGATACCTTGACCACTGGGCTATCGCAGCCCTCATGATTATTTTGGGTGACAATACAGTAATTTAATTATAACCAATAAAAATTAATTGATTAAAACTAATTATTCAAACAATTACAAATACAACCAAGTTGGTATCATTTTTTGTGACTTAGCAAACATTTTGGCGACTTGTGTCAAAACATGAAAATGTTATTTTTCTCACATTTTAAAGCGCTCGTTTGAACTGCAATTTTCTATACACTATTTTTTGGGTAAAGTTACTATAATTTAACTATAATTAATTAGAATTAATTGACTGAACATAATTATTTAAAGAATTACAGATACAGCCACGTCGGTTTTAGTTTTAGGGACTTGGGTCTAAACTTTAAAAGATATTCTTTCTAACTTTATACAGCATTCAGTTGAACTGAAATTTTATACGCAAGATTGTTTTGGATGACAATACGATACTTTAATTATAATTAATCAAAACTAATTACTATTTAATGCTGTGATTCTGTCATAGGTATATACATATTTATAATGTAACTATTTAATAAAAAGTAGCTAAAACAATATTTTTCTTTGTTGATCTAAGTAGGTGTTGACTTTTTTTATACAGTGCTTTTTTTCCAGGTATAAAAGTTTAAGTTGGCATTACTTTCCAAGATGGCGACCAATTTAACAGCTGTCAAGTGATTTATTCTCAGTTTGGTTTGACAATTCATCATGAATACACTCACACCTGAACAACGTTTTCAAATTGTGCAATTTTATTTCGAAAATAATGGTCGATTTTCATAAGCGAATTTTGTTTAGAGACGAAGCGCACTTCCGGTTGAATGGCTACATCAACAAACAAAACTGCCGCATTTGAAGTGAAGCTAATCCACAAGTGTATGTCGAAACACCGTTACATCCAGAAAAACTGACTGTTTGGTGCGCTTTATGGGCTTGTGGAATCCTTCTTCAAAAACGATGAAGGCCACAACGTTACAGTCAATGGTGATCGGTATAGAACCATGATTACTAACTTTTTCATTCCTGAATTGAACAATCATGATGTTCAGGAGCTGTGGTTCCAACAAGACGGCGCAACATGTCACACAGCCCGTGCCACAATCGATTTATTGAAAGACACGTTTGGTGACCGCCTAATTTCACGTTTTGGACCTGTGAATTGGCCTCCAAGATCTTGTGATTTAACACCGCTAGACTACTTTCTGTGGGGCTATGTAAAGTCATTGATCTATGCGGATAAGCCGCTAACGCTTGACCATTTGGAAGACAACATTCGCCGTGTTATTGCTGATATACGGCCACAAATGTTGGAAAAAGTCATCGAAAATTGGACGTCCAGATTGGACTACATCCGAGTCAGCCGTGGCAGTCCTATGCCAGAAATCATATTTAAAATGTAATGCCACAAGATTATCTTTCGAATAAAAAAAATCATGTCAATCGAATAATACATCGTTGTTTTATTGCAATTTAAAGTTCTATACCTCTAAAAAAACACCCTTTATATACATTACTTGTTTTCACACAAATTTTGATTCGAGGTGTTTAGAGATTACATGTAAATGCAATCGCATTACATATTTCGAATTTAATTTGTTTATGTAGCCACTAAGGTTAAGAAATATATATATTTCCCTTACATACAATGTTCTAAAAGGCATTAAAACTTAGTAAGTTGTGTGGGAAATACCGTGCATTTTGTATAAATCTGCAACCTAAAATTTAGGAGCTGCTTTTGCTTAAATTTATATTTTAACATGGAATCGGTTGATATGTTGTTTCCTCTCCTTCCTTATAGGTGTTTTTTTCGACAAATACAAAAATGTACATTTTCCATTAGAAAACGATTTATCATTGAAAGACATTGTGCTAACTAACGAGTGTAAAAACAGTAGAATACTTGCAATTTAATAATAAATATGAATAAAGATAAAAAGTTTTAATATTATTTTATTACATTATAATAAAAGGTTAGTAAATTTTTGCAAAAAAAGTTATTATATATGAATAACATTTTCAATGTTAATGAATAGGATGAGCTTTAAACACTTTAAACTATACAAATTTCCTGGAAAACGTGAATCCCCCTCTTGCATACACATTTATAATTTTCTTTTCGATATTTTATTGTGACTCGTGGAATCACTGGGTATGCCTTGTGGAACCCCAGGGTTCCGTGGAGCACAGTTTGAAGATCACTGACTTAGAGGTGACGTGCCCACTTCGAAGCCAACGATTGTGGTTTAGACTCCTGCTTGAGTCAACAGGTTTTCTTGATGTGAAAATGGTGGGCAAGGATGTCATATGATTAAGTGGCATGTAAAAAATACCTTGAGTATCAATTTGACTCTGGTAATTTCGGCAAAATTAAATTACAGCGATATTTAGCTTCCGATGAGAGATTGAATTAAATTAATTCAAGCGTCCAAATTTTGTAGAGAGTGCCGCCACTAGATGGTGCCGTGACTCAAATAGCTCTGACTTTTCGGGACTCGCCGTGTCTGCAGAGGCTTAGTTGCTAATATATAGCCCATTAAAAAAAAACCTTTATACAATAAAATTGCATTTTCTATTCGAAAAGGTATATAAGATTTAACCCATACAGGAAGGAGAACAAATGTATTTTAACTAAAATGAATAATCTCTTAAAAGACATGAATATTTAAGAAATCGTTAATTTTCATTTTTTTATATTTTTTGAAAGTTCAAATATTTCTGTTTAAAATTATTTACGGTATGAGTAAATATGATAATTAGAAGTATTTTTATTTATTCAATTCCTACTATTAGATCACACTCTCTATACATTTATTTATCTTCGTGGACTTTTCAATCGTTAATAAAATACTTTTTAAGGTATCCAACTACGTTCGGAACCTTAATTTTAAAAAAGCGCATAAATGGATAATTTTCATGATATTTAGTGTCACTTAGATTGAAATATATGCATAAAGTTGTTTTAAGGACATTTTGACAAAAAAAATTATTTAAATATAATATTTTGACAAAAAATTAACTTAGAATAATCTTTTTTTCCAAATGTTATCCTTTTGTGAAAAATGCTTCTATTATAATAATATTTTGCCTGTATGTAGCTCAGACCTTTCGACAGAGGCTCAACTAGAATTTTTGAAATATATAACTGAGAAGTGGGTTTATTCATATTTTACGACAACAGAGGGAACCAATTTTAAGAAAAAAACGCCAATAATTATTTCAATTGGTGGTAACTCTGAAAATAATGTGAATTTTTCAAAAATTCTAGTTGAGCCTCTGTAGAGAGGTCTGAGCTGTTATTACAATAAAAGCATTTTTCACAAATGGGGAACATTTTGAAAAAAAAGATTATTCTAAGTTAATTTTTTGCGAAAATATTATATTTAAATAATTTTTTTTGTCAAAATGTCCTTAAAACAACTTATGCATATATTCCAATCTAAGTGACACGGAAATCATGAAAATTATCCATTTATGCGCTTTTTTAAAATCACGGTTCCGAACGTAGTGGGATAACTTAAGGCCAAAGGCCATATTTTCAAAAACTATCTTTATCCAACAGATGGCGTTGTTTTCAAATCGGATGACGTCAAAGCGATAATGTTTGTAAAAAGATAACTCTTCGTTACTATAGCAACGGAATGTGGTTAAAAAATGATTGACAGATATAGTCGGTTTCAGAACGCATGCGCAGTTGCATTAAAACAAACAAAAAAAAGGGAGTTTTGTAAAAGTGCTGCCTTTTAGAATTGCCGCGGAAATGGGTGCGCTGTCTTTTTTTTTTTTTTTTAAATTCCGTGCAAATAAAATTTTGGGATATCCACGAGTGAATGAACAAGTACGTTTACATTTTCTTGGGTATCATAAACATTGCCCATAGGGTTAAGAATAAAGATTGAATTTAGAAAGGAGTTTTAATTTTTGGAGGAAGGATTTGATAGACCTCCAGTTTTATTTTTGTAGATATATCTTTTTTATTTGTCTTAGCGTATTTAATTCAATTTTTTTTTGTTTGATAGGTATGTAATAAATGTCTTTCTGCTCATATCTTAGATACAAATTATATTTGAAATTGCTGTGTAAGAAAAATCAGGGAAATAATCATTTTCAATTAGTCTTTCACAAGAAAATGTTACTTTTCTAAGAAAATAACCTAGAGCAATTTTTTCACAAATAGTTTGTATAATTTTGTTTTCAAACACATCTATTTCTTGTTTTACAAGTTAATGTCATTATTTCCGGTACGCATGGAAATATGACAAAAATTTCACTAAATTACAGTCGTCGCTAAACCTGAAGAAAAGTTCGTTATTTGGAAAATTTCGTGAAATGGTGATTTATCTTTTAATATAGCTTAAAAACCACTTAAAACCAGAGTTCGATAAATGGGAAATGCACTATTTGGAGATTATTTGAGGAAAAAATTCATAAAATGTTCTTGGTTTCTGGAAAAAAGTTCATGAAATAGAGAAATTCGCAAGATAGATGTTTGCAAATTGGGAAGGGCCGACTAAATTATATTCATCGAATTAATTTCCAAATTAAGCTTCCTTTTTATTACACTTCCTTAAGTTGGTATGGAATTGAAAACCAGTTTCCTTGTTGAATTTTAATAATTGTTCTTATAAATAATCCGAGAAAAAGCATGAATATTGTTAAATTTGGAAACCTGGAAGAAATGTGAACATTTTTAAAATATTAACTTAAATGTTTTAAAAACTAGCGAGAGTTCTCAGATTTAAATTTATATAAAACTTTTATAGACGGATATATATATATATATATATATGTAAGTATTTTCAAAAAATTTCAAAATTATCTTGAACAGAAAAAAAAATTATTAAATAGAAAACCCTTTTATATATCTTCCAAAATGAAAATCTGAGAAAAACAAATTTAAAATTTGTAATGGCATAAAACAGAAACTAATAATGTCTGTAAATCTCTAATTTTTTAATACATTTTTTTTTCAACTGAAGAAGGCTGTAAAATAGTTTATGTCGTCTGAAATGGAAGTCTTAGTACACAGTTTTGTGGTATTTTCATAAATACCAGAAATAATAACATTAATTTATAAAATAAGAAATGGAAATTTGGTTAAAAAAAATTAGAACAATTTATGAAAAAGTGCTCTAATGACCATTTTCATTGAAAAATGACGTTTTCTCTTTAAAGACTTGTATCGAAACTTATTATGTTCTTGATGAGAGTTTCTTATAAGGCAATTTTCAGAAATTCAAATTTAAGTGCAATTTATTTCTACCATCTACATTTTCTTAAACAGTGTATCACATAATGTAGCCTATTTTCTGTGAGTTACTACATTAAATAAAGCTGTTATTTGGTTACCCAGCACACACACATGCGTAAAAATTAAACAATATGTTCTAAATGAATTAGGAAAGGAATTTATAATTTTCTTTGGGACAAAAATCGTTTTAACCTACAATTATATTATATAGAAGCTAATCTCTTAATGTTATCTAATGACATTAACATCATATTATTATTATTGTTACTAAAATCAATAACAGAGAGAGAGAGAGAGTGTGTGACTTAAAACTTGAATTTTCATTTACATGTACAACATAGAATATGTCAGGTGCATTGTTATGCGACAATTTCATCAACAATGTAATTCAGAATTCGAGGAATGCGTAACTATTCGAATCTCGGCGTACACAGAAACAAAGAGTAGTGAGTGAGTGAATATTAACGTCGCACTGTACAGCTACACGAGGGCTTTTGGCGACGGACCACGTAATTTTGAACCATGGTCAAGTGACGTGGACGATATCTGAGCTGGCATCCCCTCTCTCCTCACTACCTCAACGGTAATTTGAGCTCTCGACAAATATAACGTGCATCGCTCCCATACACGGCGGGTCTTTAGTCGTACTGGGCTCGAACTCGTGACAAGGCCAGCCACGATCCGATACCTTAACCACTCGGCTACCGCTGCCACATGCCTATGTTCAATCCTCCTCGAATTGGTGTGGTCTGGAAGTTAGTAGAGGGAGGGGCTAGCTCAAGAATCATTCTCGTCGCTTGTTTATGGTTCATAACTAGGAGATAGGTTGCCAAAAGTCCTCGATTAAGGAAAAAGTGTGACGTTAATATCCACTCACTCAACCCTTATTAAAAGTTGTATTTTTATGTTATTAATAATTGTACAAAATTTGTAATAATTGTGTGGTCATTGAAAAAGAGATATTTAATTAACATCGTAACTCTTATATAAATCAATTCAAATTATCATAATTAAAAAATATGAAGTGACTGAAACTGGTTGTTCGGGATACCAACAAAAAATAAATAAATAAAATTGCTTTGCTCCCATAAAAATAATTTTTCTAACAGGCTTCAGTTGTAAAAAAGTATGGGTTAATAGCCATTTCCTTGAAAGAACCGATTATTTTCGCAAATATCTCTTTTTATAAAAACAAAAAAAAGTGTTTCGTGATGCAATAATAAATTTATTTCCTCTTAAGGTGAAGTTAATAAAAGAAACTACATCTTTACAACAACTATATAACTAGTAGTGAAAGTCAAAGGAATAAAAAAAAAAGAGAATTTGCCTAAAGTTGGATCGAACTTATCTATAATACTGAAAATGACGGTCTTTCAGTCACAAAAACGAGAACTAGGTATAAGTAACTGAGATGATCTGAGATTACAAGTATTTGCGATGAAATGCTTTAAATGACCATTTTCAATAGGAAAAAATATTCAGGAAAATATTCTTAAATATAGAAATTATATTCCTTGCACTTTTACTTCGTCTGAATACATGTTAATTTTTTCCCCTAAGTTTTTGGACAAATATAGAGAACAAATGTTTTTGCTTGAAATAGTTCATTGATAGGGTTAATTTTGGACAATATTGCTAATCATGCTCTTAAAAATGATTGGAAGTTCTTGTATTGAAACGAATATTTTTTTAATTAATGAATTCTTCTAGGTTATTACGAGTTTGTTCAAACTGTATACACACTGCTTTAACCGAATCTATTTTAGCTTCCCAACGGGTATCGCAAGATTGTCTTAGAGTAATGCTTTAGTAGAATTTCCCATCTTTCTAGATGCAGAAAATAAGCATTGAAATATCCAGTCCCAATTTTTACAGTACATACTACTGGAAGTGAGATCACAAACTATATAGAAAATTAAGAGATGATTAGCAAGGTGATAGGATTAGAGCAATGATTCCCAAAGTGGTCTATATAGACCCCTAGAGGTCTATGACGACTTGTAAGGGGTCCACAAAAGCAAGAAAATAATTTGGGGGTCCATGAGGTGTAAGTGGGGTTTTATGGCAGTTCTCACTAAACCAGATCATGATTTTAATTTTAAAAGAAAATTTAATCAAATGGAAACCAGATTTTATCTTTAACACATTATTTACTATTCTTAATGAGGCTAATTTGCAGTCATGTGACAGCATAAATTTTATTAAAACAAGGAACACCTTTTCAGCATTTTTTGCCAGAATTAAGCTAAAAGTGTATAATATTTGACATAACACATTTTCCTAGTCCCTTTATTTAGATTTTGAAACAAGGTTTGAGAATGCATTTTGTTGAATAGTTAAAGCCGTTAGGTAGCGCTGTTGCAGTGAGACACTTCTATTTAGAAGTAGTCTTGTGGCAACAGTCAGTGCATGTATCTTTCTAAGATGCAAACACTCGTTTTAGTGAAACATTCTATTGTGAAGTATTCTTGTGTCGAAATGCTAATACTTGTGAACTACGTACATTATTACATGTGAACTATTCTAATCTTAGTGAAATGTTCTTCAGCATTGAAATATATCCAATTATATCAAATTGAACTTGGACTTATCATTGAATCCATTTTCTTTTAACAAACAGCAATTCGAAACCGAAACCTTTTAGTCTTAGATCACAATTGTTTACAGTCCGCTAAATTCGTCGGTATTGCTAACATACACATTTACTTGGTCATTACCTCAGAAGACAATGAATTCCTATGGTCACATTGAAAAAAAAAAGTCATTTTACAAGAGGAACAGATCGGAATAGGCAGTAACGGAGTAAAATTTAGAAACAGATGTCAGCAATTTTGGCTTTAGAGAGACATACCAGGTATTTACCTCGAGCTATGGAGTATTGGAGAAAGCTTTCAATTACTTTTCCTGGTGAGAAATTTCAGTGCGGTTGTCAGCTGGACACTACTAACCGAGGAAATTTAGGATTAAACCTCACAAGATTGATTTGTTGAAAATTTGTTATTGAAACACCAGAATCATTCATATCATTATAAACATTTGTTTTTTAATCAGTTATTCTATGTATCACTTAAAATTTTAAATTAATTGGCATAGGTTTCTTAAGTTTTAAATTCTATACTTCACTACAGATACAAATTTATATCATTTAAAATAAGTAGCTCTGTACCAGCTGTCATAAACACATTTAAGTTCATAAATTTGCAAAAATTCCATATTACATAAGCAGAGGTCTACCGCAAACCGAAAAACATGGCAAGGGGTCTACGAGACAATAAAGTATGGGAACCTCTGGTTTAGAGCAATCATTCTAGATTTTACACCTTTAAATTTCCGTTTCATATTGCTACCCTTTTGTCCCACACCGAATATTCAAATCTAATTATAACCCCCTTAACCTTTTCACTACAGTTTTGTTATTTCTGGTGACCGCGGTAGCTTAGTGGTATAGTCACGAGCTCGTGGCTCTAGTGTCGGGTTTCGAGTCCTGTTGTCGCTAAAGGCACGCCGTGTAGATGAGGCCATTCGTCCCGCTGATGTGGTAGTTAGGAAAGAGGGGTGCCAGCTCAGGTGTCCTCCTTGTAACTCGACCGAGGTTCAAAATTACGAGGTTTGTGATCAATAGCCCTCTTGTTGCTTTGTAGAGCAACGTTAAACATCAAATGACAATTCAAGAATTTTCGCCCACTAAGAAAGTATACACTCCACAACAGTGGTCTTCAAACTGTGTTCCATTGAACCCTCGAGTTCCACGATATATGCCCAGGGGTTCCACGATCACAATAAATAAATCGAAAAAAAAAGTTATAAATGTGTATGCAAAATGGATTCACGTTCTCTATGAAGTTTGTATCCTCACAAGAATTTAAAGCTCATTCATGTCATTAAGAAAAATAAAATTTTACTTCAACATAACTTTACTTTGCAGCACTTTTCAAACTCTTATTATAATATAATAAAATGTGTTTTATTTATATATATTACCTTATAGATTGCAAAATTTTTATTGTTTACTATCCCGGGTTCCACGAGATAATTGTATACTCGTCAATGTCTTGCAAAACTAAATAGTTTTCCAATGGAAAGTGCACCGTTTGACATTTGTTGGGAAAACACCTACAATAAGGGAGAGGTAACGACTTATCGACCTATCAACAGATTTCATGCCCAAACTCTAAATTTAAGCAAGAAAAGCTCCTAATTTTTTTGTTGCAAATTCATACAAAATAATCAGTATTCCCCTAAACATTTTAATGCCATTCAGAACAATGTGTATAAGTGAAAAGTATTTCTTGGCATAAATGGTTACAAAAACAAAGTATAGAAATAAATTAAGATTAGAATATGTAATGCGATTGCAGTTAATTTCAATGGGCTTAGACTTCCAACGGTTTGTGTGAAAAAATCAAGCACACATTCTAGATACTATACATAATGCGGGTGGGTGAAACCTGGATCACAGATTAATATCATTAATTAGTAAATTATATTAAAAATGGTTTAAAATTTTTAATAATCGATGCAATACTTTTTTTAATTTCCTTTACAAAAACGTGTGAGTGGAATAGGGTTCGACAAAAATACTTTCTAGTTCTAGGGGTTCCACAAAAAGACCTTCTAGTTCTAGGACAGTGGGGGCCAACCCGTGGCTCGGTGGAGTTGGAACGGGGGTACGCGAAGACATACTGAAAAATTAAAAAAAATTTGAATACATAATAATAAATCCTACAATTTTATTGAAGTGGGGTTGTCAGACAAAATTCTCAAAATTTGGATCAAAATATGCTTGTGTGTGTGTGTGTGTGTGAATAAATGTTTTCTTCTATGAACATAATAAAATAAATATTACTCATAACTAGCTGATGTGCACCTATATTAGCCTAATTTTGTTAGCATCTACAAAAGTTAATCCTAATATAGATGAGACTTGGTAAATGAAAAGAAAAAAGAAAGAATATTTCAAAAGCCACATTAAGTAAATATTACCTGTTTAATAATTATTTAAAATTAAACGTTTCAAGTTACTCATTTTTATTTTGTACCTAATTTAACTCAATTGAACCTGTAAAAAGTTTATTAACAATAAAACCTATGTAAATTGGCGCTTCATCTTATTTTTAAATATCCTGCATTAAAAAATAAAAAAAAAAATTGCTATTTGCGTAAAAATTTCACAATAAGCCTATAAGTAACATTTTTTTTTTTACTTTTCCATATTTGTGTGATGGAAATGTTGGAAGTGGCACTCATAATTATTTTTTATCTAATTGTGGCATTCTTCTCAAAATGGTTGGCCACCCGTGTTCTTGCAGCTCTGTGAGTCGAAAAAGTTTGAAAACCACTGTTCCAGAATCTATTTTTAGCACTATCAGTGCTAAAAATAGAGTCCCCTCCCCCCGCAGCTGTCCAGTTCAAACGATTCCCCTTCTACCGGTCATTCTAAAATTTAAGCAAATAGTAACAGTCAGCTGATCTCAAGGTCACTTGACCGTTGCCTTTTCGAAAGGATGTCATGGGAAGTGGTTTCGTGACGCATAGTTTAGGGTTACTTTTTTTCAAATCCCCCATTTTTTCATGTAAAAAAAAGCAAAATTAGTGTTTCTGAAGTGATTTAAGTCGTTATTCGTGTAGCAAAATATTCTTTTTCATAAAATATAGTGTTATTTATGTGTATTAAAGCAGTTTATCCAGTAATTTTATTCTAAAGTAACATTTTAAAACTTGTGTACATGGATTGCATACACGTGGCACCATCTGCTGACTTTGTTATAAAGATTGCCAAATATGGCGTAAAAAAATTCTGGAAGCAAGGATATATGTGTTTTTCGTAATTTAAAAATTTTCTAAACTATTTCTGACATTTCTACACTTCAAGGCGGATTTATATGAGTAATTTACGTTCTCAGCAAAAGTTTTACCCCTGAATAATGTGATTTCATTGTGCAAAAATACCCTAACCATTTCAGTACATTTGGCAGTGTCCCTTAAAGCGCTCGATTTAGCTGAAATTTTATTTCCATTATTTTGAATGACAAGACAGTAATTTAATTATTATGAGCAAAATTTACCATTGTTTTGGGTAAAAATACAATAATGTAATTATAATTTATTAAAATTAATTGACTGAAACTAATTATTTAAAGAATTGCAGATACAAGCACGTTGGTTTCATTTTTAACGACTGGGGTCCAAACTTTAAAAGATATTTTTTTTCTCACGTTTTAAAGCATTTAATTGATCTGAAATTTTATATACAATTTTATATTTATGACAATACGATACTTTAATGATAATTAGTAAAATTTAATTACCACTTAATCTTATGACTGTGATATATATATATATATATATATATATATATATATATATATATATTGTAACTGTTTAGCTCTATTAAGATCATCTTTGTTCCCCCTTGCATAAGTTTCTGATGAGCGCAAACCTATATGATATTGAAATGGAAAAATTTAAAGTGGACTGGGAATATTCAAAAGTGTATGGGTATACGTCTTTTGTTCAAATGAGTCAGTTGATAAAACCATAGGGTCAGTGATTCTAAAATTAACATCTGTGGAATTAAAAAAGCTAAAATTATAGTAAATATGACTATCGCGCAGTTCAATATGATTCATGCAGCAAAATTAATGATCTTAAAACACTGTGATATTGAACCAAGTTATAATTGTGCGTCATGCTTCAAAAAATTAGATGCACGTAGGATTTCTACAGCCTAACGAAAGCATCTTAAGACCCTCCCCCCCCAAAAAAATTGCTAAAAATAATGAAACAAAAAAGAAAATTAGAAGAGTCTTTTGTGGGTGCAGAGGGTAAAGAAAATGCTTCATATGCTTCTGGAATGTACTAAAAAAGTAAACGTTCAACACATTACAATTTTTTACTTTAAAGCCAGTTTTTCTCAAATGTAATATTTTTCACTTGGTGTACCTTTTTCTCAAAAACTACTTATTATATAATGCTGAAGTTTTCATTAAGTATACTTTCAACATGTGTTCACATTTTAATGGAGGTAATTAGATATATTTAGTAAACTTCTTTAGATAAGACTTTTTTAAACTATATTTTAGGGAAAAAATTGGACATTTTTTTAAAAAAAATTATAATCATTTTAATTTTTAACAAAAAGACAAAATTCTTCGTTAAGGTTTTGTTGATAGTACATATAACCTACTGTAAAAATGTTATCTATGAGAAATAAGTAGTTTTTGAGTCAGAGGTACATAAGCTTAAGGGAACCAGGACATGCTCGAAAGAGTAAAATGCCAAAATCAAGACCCTTTGTTTATGAGACATATATCATTTACAATTTCCAATAGAGCTTAGATTTTTTACGTTCTTAATAAAGATAATTTAATTATTCTGTAGAACTACAACAATAACTTTTTACTCCAAAGGTTTTTTTTTTACTACTTAATTTATGTAATACATAATTTTTGAGAACTCGTAATATATACTTGTGTTTGGGTACAATTTTTTAAAAGTATCCTTTTTCTATGCAAAATATTTTTTACACATATATAAAACAATACATAAAATACAGTGAACCCATTTTTTTTCTAAAATGTTAGTATAGTTTCTTCAAAAAAATTATGAAACTTTTAAATTTGAATTTTTTTTATTTTTCTGCTTTTTTTATGCATAAAACTATTTTTAAAAAATTAGGCACTATCTTAATAAAAAAAATAGGTTCACTATATGCATAGGCATCTTGTATAGAAGTATAAAAAATCTGGAATCATATAGTGGAATATATATTTTTTTTAAAAAATGTACCTAAATGCAAAAAAATATGCTTTTGAGAAAAAATGAAAAAACTAAAAAAAAAAACAACAACAATATTTTCACATATACATTTGATTACTATTTGTTTGCCAATTTTTATATGACTAAAAAAATAATCCTTAATCATTTTCTAGAGTTACAAAAGTAATTTTAAATTCATATGTTTTTTTCCCCTTTGTTTTAGTTAACATGAACATAATTTTCGAGATTTTGTAATACATATTTTTATGTATATAGGTACCATTTCGTACAAAAATATTCTTTGAATATGCAAAAAAATTTACACATATATATACAGCAACATATCAGACATAATGAACCAGTTTTCTAACGAATTAATTGCATAATTTCTTTAAAATAATCATAAAACCTTAAAATTATGAAAATCTTAATTTTCTTTTTGTACGTATAATTTTTTTTTTTAAAAAAATTAGACATTAAATACTAAAAGATATTTTGTTCACTATATAGAACGTTTATATAGATCAAACACAGGGTAAACTACATATTTAAAGTTCAAAGGGGTGTGTCAAAAAGGGTGTGGTCATCTGTTTACATTTTTATTTTTCATATTTTAGGGTTATTTTATCAACAAACATATAAGTATTATACATTTTTAGATTCAGAAAAATAAGCACTATATTTTAGAACTAAAATTGAAAAATTGATTTGGAAAACATTAAGTGACAGCTATCGGAAGTTATACGTGATATAGAAGCTTTAAGTCAAGGTGCATACCATTTCACTTGAGTAAATACGCAACTTAATCTAGGACCGTGTTTCTCAAACTGTTTGGCGCGCCCCCTAGGGGGCGTGAAAACCCTGCAAGGGGAGCGCGAGTATATTGAAAAGTCGAAAACAAAGGATTATTTAAAAAACTATTAATTTACTGAAAGTAAGCATTTAAATACATTCTGACACAGTGACGCACACAAAGGGGGGGTCCTGGGGTCCGGACCCCCCCAAAGCCCTTGATTTTTTTTCCGATTGATTATAATTCTAAGTATATAGTACGTAAAATTTCATTAATTACTTGCTATTAATGATTAATTTTATTAATTAATGCTAGTTATTTATTCAAAAACTAGTTTTTGACTGTGTTTTGTTCCCCAAAATCGACAAAATCAAAAAGAGCATGATACAAGAATGGTGAACTTTCGACCCCCCCCCCTTGAAAAATTCTGTGTGCGCCACTGTTCCGACATAATGAAAAATAAAATACACATTTACAGTGACATAATACACTAGTAAATTTTAACAGTAATAAGTTAAGAACAAGTTTAACAATTATCAGTGACCCCCATAGACTTGTCATGTATAAAATTAAAAACAAAAATTAGCATTTATCCTGATATTTTATACGATTTATAATTAATCCCTTAAATATCGATTGAAAATTATGGGATTAACTCCCCAATGCCACAGTTTAACACGCAATTTAGGGTATATGGTGTATCGAGGGGGGGGATAGAGAAAAGGAATAAATAAGCAAATCCTCTGGAATAAAAATAAATCGTTCTAAACACTGTCACGTTCCTTTTATTGCATTCTAAAGTCTTCGGAATATTTTTATGGATAGTAGTGCACAGAAAAAATCGTACTTCAAAAAGACGTATATATACGTTCAGGCAAATAACGCTTTGACTGAGAGGGACGTTTAGGTACGGTGGTGGCATGTAAGAGATTGAAGTCGTACAGTTTTAGCTTCAAATAATAGTATTAGGGAATTAAATACATTGTTATTGTATCGAGGGGGGCGATGAAAATTATGATTGAATATTCGGTCGCAATTATTGAAAGTTTGAGAAGCACTGATCAAGGATTATTATGATCGCTACTTCAAACTACATCAAGTAGGGTTGACTATTTAATATTAGGATCTGTGAGAGTATTGAAATTGAGTTTTGATAGTAGTCTGAGTTAAGTAAATTTGGTATTATATATATATATATATATATATATATATATATATATATATTGTGTGTTTTGCCACCGTAGATTCTCTCACTTATATTATTATATTATTATAATCTAATTTGTTAGACAATTAAGTTAAAGATCTTAACAAAGTCATATTAAGATCATGACGGCACCTGGATCTTCCTTTATTCCTACACCTATAGCTCACGCTGATAATCAAAGAGATGGTCACCCGAGGGTGGCGACTTCACAAGGAGTATTCAATCTTTTTCTCGGCGAAGCCACGTACGTATGATAATTATTCCATGCAGGCTGCAACATGATGATTGATAATTTAATCGGGGAGACGCTAAACATCAAGAACATTTATTAAAATGCGGAAAATTGAACAAAAACACAAGTAATATAAAAACAAATTTAAGTCAATTTCTACTTAGATCAGCAAAGAAAAATTTTATATTAGCTACTTTTTATTAAATTGTCACAATTAAAATAAATATGTGTATACATATGATAGAATCACAAAATTAAGTGGTAATTAATTTTTATTCATTATCATTAAAATATCGTATCGTCATCCAAAACCATCGTGTATATAAAGTTTCAGTTCAACGGAATCTTTAAAACGCGAGAAAAACCTTTCCAAATTTTGACACAAGTCACCAAAAGAGTCGCCAAAAACGATGCCAACATGACTGTATTTGTAATTCTCCAAATAGTTGGTTTAAATCAATTAATTTTTATTAATTATAATTAAGTTATCGTATTGTCATCCAAAATAATCATGTATATTAAATTTCAACTTAATTGAAAGCTTTAAAATCTATTTTATTAACAGTTGAAAATTCCATCAAGATAAATAAATAAAAGAGTGCGAGCTAATAGTAGGAATTGAATTAAAACTCATAACTTTGTATTATATTTTAAAATTATTTTAACCCTTAACTTCCCAATTTTTTAAAATTTTTATGAAAAAATTATATTAGCTAGTTTTTAAGTAATAATAAAAGGGAAAAATATATATAAAACATTAAGCTGTTTTAAATTGAATATGAGTCTTTTTTTTTATTTGTTGCAGAAATGCAACATTGCTGAGCAGTGGTGTAAACTACAAAAAAAAAAAAAAAAAATTATATGAGGATTTTATTATTCATCATAAAATGTTTAAATTTCTTACCTGGTAATTTACTTTGTCAGTAAACAAGAGGAAGCATAAAATATAACGGATTATTTTTATAGCAAAAACACAGCTCTTGAGACACCAGAGATTTTTATAATTGTTGTGATTTCTGGAAAAAATGTACTTCCATCTAGTGACAAAATTAGCATTTTTGGTTGCAGTAATCTTTTTTCTCAGATAAGTGATTTGTAGGTAATTAAAAAAATATTAAATCTGTTAAATATTAAAATAAATCATATGTTGCAAAAATGCAACAGTGGGAAGTTAAGGGTAAATCTCTTTTAAACTCAACTTACAAAAATAGGTTGTATGCATTTCTTAATCAGTAATGAGGTATTTTCAATTTCCTTTCATTAATGATTTCCAAGTCCCTTGTTTGCATTCTACTGTCAGAAAAACAAAACTGCCATGTACTTTGATAATGTGATTGTTATTTTTGACAAAGCCTCACTTATATAAAGTACAGGATGTTAGCTAAGTGTTTTTACTCAGTATCCAAAGTGAAATTAGTATTATCGGTTTAAATTTAGTTTAAATTTGCTTGTGCATTTTTGTTTCAAATTTATTCGAATCCTTTTTTGATTTTACCAAAAAAAAAATATATGAATTTATTAAAAAGTACATCGGAAGCTTTTAAGCCACAATCTAACAATTTCTGTATCAATTTATATGTTGTCCATAACAATTTAATATGTTTATCAACATCTTCTAAGGAAGTCAATTCATCTTGTTTTGAACGAAATCCTCAAAGAAAAGAGCCATTGCGAAAGATTTTTGCTTAATGGTACAGTGACAAGCAAAATTATACTTATGTATGTATAACATTTTCACGACAAATCAAACAAGTTGTTGATCCATTTTTGTTTTTCTCTACGAAATAGTCAAGATCCTAATCATCTTGAAACAACATATATTCTTCAGATATTTTCCGTTTGAAAGACATGAGAGTTGATTAAAAATTAGTTTCACCAATAAAAAAAATGGTCCTTACTCTACTGTTATTTGTTATCATTAACCGTTATAGTTACAAAAAGAAAAAAAGTTATTTCGTAATTCGTACCAGCACGAAATCGATAGCAAAATTGATATCTGTGATTGATTCATCGATGGAACTTCTTGTTAAATTTTTAATGCATTGTTCTTAAATAATTGAATCCATTAGGGCAACAAGCCATGATCGGGCCACTCAGAAATGTTCAGGGGGCCACATGTGGCCCGTGGGCCGCAGGTTGAGTATCTCTGGTTTCTACGGTTACCTTCCACTGCTTTCTCGATCAATCCGCTTACGTCATAGGGCATGACGTCATTAATCTCCAGGAATTTCAAGAAGCTTCCATATGATCGTGAAGTCGCCGAAAATGGTCACAAAATCACCAAAGTGGGTGCCATGTTGCTAAGTTTGGTTGCCAAAAATTACGCCAACTTAGCTGTATCGCCAATACTTCGCCAAGTTCCCATTGAAACACCATTATAATGTAAGGGATTCGGTTGCTTACGAATATTACACTTTTTACCGAAAAATAAATGCAAAAAAAGTAATATTAACTTATTAAACATTCAGATTTAAATTATCCACACTATTTTAAGATATAATTAAGCACTAAGGAACCGAAAATTGTAACAATATAGTTTTTTTTTAAACTACAATCTTTGATAAATACATTATAAGCATTTCACTGTATATTCAATCCATTTATAAAGCGCCCCTTCTCCATACAATAACAATGTTTTGATTCAAAAAATACTATACTTTGACACTAAAGATAGAATACGATTTTAACCTCTTAAGTGTCAATGACTTATATATACTTCTCACACAGCCAATATGTTAATTGTTTTGGGCGTGTATATACGTCGTTCCGAAGTATAATCTTTTATGTGCACAGTCATCCATAAAATTATCCCGAAGGCTTTGGAATGCAATAAAAGGAATTTGACAGAGTTTGCGAAGGATATACTTATTTCAGAGGATTTGCTTATTTATGCTTTCCCTTCCCCATCTCCCTTCCAATACATCACACAGGCCACATTGCGTGTCTAAGTGGAAAAAGGTGTCATAGGGGAGCAAATTGAAAAACTATTTTAATCAGCTTTTAAAGGATTAGTTTTAAATAATACAAATATTAAGATAATTGTTAATTTTTGTATATAATTTAATATATGACAAGCCCATGAGGTCACTGGTAATGATGTCAAACTTGTTCTTAGCATAGAATTGTTAAATCAATTATAAAAAACATTGAGCAGTACTAATACATTTATAAGTGTATTATATCAGCGTAAATGAGTATTTTATTTTTTATTATGTCACAAAATTGATTGCCAGAACAGTCATCTGGGCCCATGGTAAAGGGTGTTTTTTTAGAGGTATAGAACTTTAAATTGCAATAAAACAACGATGTATTATTCAATTGACATGAATTTTTTTTTATTCGAAAGATAATCTTGTGGCATTACGTTTTAAATATGATTTCTGGCATAGGACTGCCACGGCTGGCTCGGATGTAGTCCAATCTGGACGTCCAATTTTTGATGACTTTTTCCAACATTTGTGGCCGTATATCAGCAATAACACGGCGAATGTTGTCTTCCAAATGGTCAAGCGTTTGTGGCTTATCCCCATAGATCAATGACTTTACATAGCCCCACAGAAAATAGTCTAGCGGTGTTAAATCACAAGATCTTGGAGGCCAATTCACAGGTCCAAAACGTGAAATTAGGCGGTCACCAAACGTGTCTTTCAATAAATCAATTGTGGCACGAGCTGTGTGACATGTAGCGCCGTCTTGTTAGAACCACAGCTTCTGGACATCATGATTGTTCAATTCAGGAATGAAAAAGTTAGTAATCATGGCTCTATACCGATCACCATTGACTGTAACGTTGTGGCCTTCATCGTTTTTAAAGAAGGATTCCACCAGCCCATAAAGCGCACCAAACAGTCAGTTTTTCTGGATGTAACGGTGTTTCGACATACACTTGTGGATTAGCTTCACTCCAAATGCGACAGTTTTGTTTGTTGACGTAGCCATTCAACCAGAAGTGCGCTTCATCGCTAAACAAAATTCGCTTATGAAAATCGGGAACAACGGCAATCTCGTTTTGGGCCCATTCGACGAATCTACGCCTTGCTTGAGGATCGTTTTGATGAATTGCCAAACCAAACTGAGAATTAATCACTTGACAGCTGTTAGATCGGTCGCCATCTTGGAAAGTAATGCCAACTTAAACTTCTATACCTGAAAAAAAAAACACTATTTTGCTATTTGGTTTGGTCCCGTCATGGATGCGGCATAATCATCATCATTATTTTGTAGGAATGTTTTTTTTTTGTTTACTTTCAGTAAATTACTAATTATTTAAGATAATCTTTTGTTTTTCACTTTTCAATATGCTCGTGCCCCCTCGTAGAGTTAACATACCCCCACAGTTTGAGAAAGGCTGATTTAAATAATTATATGTAGATTACTTATAATTTTTTATTTATAAGATTGGTTTTTAGACTTGAGTGACAAAGAAGATTAGCCTCTTAATCAAACTCTGTCACTTTTATAGCTTCTTGGAAGTCCTGCTTTCTCCTGTAAAGAGCATTATTTTATAGTAATTTTAAGTAATGCCAGGGGTATTTTATTGAGTCAATGTCATTAAATGGAACGTAAACGTAAGAAGAAACTTTTGATCCCGTTTAACGATCACTTTCGAGTTGTTTTATATCCTTACATGATAGTAAATTTTCGAAGAAAGTCGTGGTGTAGTTGGTCTTTATCTTATTGTTTTTCTTTAGATATTTCGTGTCTATAGAAGAGGGAATTTTGGTTTAGTGAAAGAAAAATAAATAAATTAAAAGCTACCAATTATATCGAAAAAAAGTTTAAAAAAATCATGACAAGAAAATATTTTTCCTTTTAGAAACATTTTACAGATTTAAGGCCAAAAAATAAGGAGTGATACAATTCATTCTAATATTCTTTTTACTTTCATATACATTTTGTAATGAATATTAAATTTTATGCTCAACTCTGTTAAGGATCAATTAAAAGAAGACTGTGGGTGCTTTTAGTTTCCTTAGGAAGTTCAAACAATTGTAATTTTCACAAGACTATCCTAGAAGTTTTTATTTTATTACTAATTTTTTTTGTAAAAGAACAGATTGAGCTTTATTTAATAAATTTCTTTCTCTCTTTCTCCGTCCGCAGTGGGCATTCCTTTTTATATAATTCATAGTGTTCAGGATAGAGAAATATTTTCTTTACATACATAATATTAAAACTTTAACTGACACAAGCGTATATATCCGTCTCACTCAACCAGTGTTTAAAGTGATCCGGGCGTATATGTACGTCTTTTCGATTTGCGTTTCTTTTATTTGCGCTTTTATCAGAAAAACTTTTTAATGCAATAAAATTGCCTCGACTGTGAGGAATTTACTTCTTTTAAGAGAAATATCTGCTCTTATTTGTACCATACACCTCGTACGCGCCCCTATATGAAGAACGTTGGCACTGGTGAGCTAATCTCTTAGCTTTTAATCGGCAGTTAAGGGGTAAAATAATAGTGATAACGCGAGAGATTTCAAGCAATATACAAAATGAATTTTTAAAACTGCCACTATTAAAAGCCAACTGTAGATCGATCTAACAAAAGAAATGTCACCTTGGTATGGATACAAAAGATGACACGGGAAATGGGATTTAATAGGGATATTTACGGCGCTGACAATGCAAAAAATGAGAATAACAATAATCCATACAAAATAACACCAAAACGTTAAACTTTATTAACTACATTCACTTCCCCGGTGAGTAAATCTACCTCATTCAATAAATATGACCACCGTTTCCAAAGACAACACCATGCATTCTCTACATGCACATTTCCTTTAAACATACGCAGCACGTCACAATGAATAATCTACACCAGTGTTTCTCAAACTGTGGGGCGCGCCCCCCTGGTGGGGGCGCGAGCATATCGAAAATAAAAGATTTAAAAATAATTATTTACTAGAATGAAGTAAAACAAAATAATTTCTGACATAATAAAAATATACACATTTACACGTTTGATTGATTGATTGATATTAACGTCGCACTGTTCAGCTACACGAGGGCTTTTGGCGACGGACCACGTAATTTTGAACCATGGTCAAGTGACGTGGACGACACCTGAGCTGTCATCCCCCTCTCCTAACTACCACACCACACCAACGGGAGGACGTTTCAGCTCTCGAAAGATTTAACGTGCATCGCTGCCCTACACGGCGGGTCTTTAGTGGTACTGGGCTCGAACTCGTGACAAAGCAAGCCACGGTCCGATACCTATACCACTCGGCTACCGTGGCCACCACATTTACACGGAAATTATATATATATATATATATATATATATATATATATATATATATATATATATATATATATATATATATATATATATATATATATATATATATATATATATATATATATATATATGCGATTTTACATCATCAAAAATAAAAAATCTTCTACTTCAAAACATCATTTTTTAGCTATCTTTGATACTATAACCAAATAAAAAACGTTTTATTCGATTTGCTGTAATCCCATGATGAGAGATTTTTTTTATTACGTTTCTTTTCAAAGCGGAAATGCTACTCTTTCAGAGGAAAGACAAAACCTAGACCTATAATGAAAAAATTTTTTAGGAATATAAAAAATTAATCACTGTTATATATTATTGCCATCAGCTGTAGGCAGCAGAATGTATTTGCTGCGGTTTGACCTTCGAGCTTACTTGTACTGTTAGTTACGTCCCTGCTCTTATGCATTTGTTTTTTCATTTAAGGAAGTTTGAAGGATTACTAAGCCAAGCATAATGAAAAACGTTTTACATCATTTTTTAGAACATCCATATTGTAATAAATACACTTTTAATCCAGGAGCGGTCACGCCGAGCACAGAGTGAACGAAATCGGTAATTCTGGCAAAACTGTTTAATTGTTACCAATGTGGCCCTGACACTATCCTCACGTTTGACAATCTTAACGTGAACTAAAATATATTTGTCACATATCTCCCTCTTTTTTGGGAGTGACACACTTTTTTTTACGTTCTTAAGGTACTTGTTTTGTCTGAGTTCCCGTTGTGATAATTTTTTCCGAAATATCAACTCAATAACCCCGCACGACCATTAGTATCGAGTGCGCGTTTGCTCCAGAGTTAAAACATGTTAAAGTCTTTTCGCTTTAAATATTAAAAATAATACAATTATTCTTCATCAGAATTTTTTTTATTGTTCATTATTCAACATCAATTCTAAATGCTAATTCTTTGAGGCTTAAAATTTCAGTTCGCTTAAAACTAATTATAATTTGAGCAATCATTTAAAAAAAATAATTTTACATTTTTATAAACATTGTCGCACACTTGGCTTTACTCTCCTTACAATTAAGCGATTATATCAATAATGTTTTATTTTCTTATAAATGAACTTGTGCAAAGAGCGGGTACTTCAGCCGGTATACATTTAATGTATCAGTGCTGCACAGAGTATTTTATAACTAATTAATTAATACTAAATTAAGAACAAGTTTAATAAGTATTAGCGACTACCATGGGCTTGTCTTACTTGTCTAAAGTTTTTCAAAGGAATGCTTATGAATAGAAATTGACCCTCTGAGTTCTTTTTCTACATTTAGATGATATGTATATTTTGTCTTCTAAGCAACCACCGCATTTTGCAATATATTCCAATTTAAAAATTAGAGAAAGGAAAAATAACATAATAATTATTCTATTACTTTTTTTTTTTGCTTAAAAGTAATATAGACAAAATTTAATACTTATGTCATGAATTTGTACGGTTTATAATAAAGATTGTTGCTTTAGCGTCAATGTGCACTATGATTACATTCAGTACAATATTAATGTATAAGGGGGCGCGATAAAAATTGTGATTGAAAAGAGGGGCGCCAGTATTGAAAGTTTGAGAAGCACTGATCTACACCATAGATTCCCAAACTTTCTTGTCTCATAGACCCCTTGTCATGTTTTTTGGTTTCGGGTAGACCCCTGCTTATACCTAATGTTCAATTTTTGCAAATTTATCAACTTAAATATCTTTTTGACAGCATGTACTACTTATTTTATATAAAGAATGAATTAAATTTCTAACTGTAGTGAAGTATAGCGTTTATATAACTTAAGAGCACATGTTAATGAATTAAATTAAAATGAAATTAATACTTAAAATAACTGAACAAAAAATAATTTTTTTTAATGAGAAGAAGGAAACTGGTGATTGAATAACAAAATTTCAAGATTTAATATCAATAGTCGGGTTTAACCTTAAATTTCCTTTGTTAGTAAGTGTCCAGATTTGTTGTTTTTGGGATAGACACATTCCCTGAAACTCCCTCTCACTAGAAAAAGAAACTAAAAACTTTGTAAAGATATTCCATAATTCGCAACAAATAACACTTATGTCTTTTTAAAAACAAATTTGCTGACATACGTTTCTAAACTTTATTTTAAGATCCTCGTTCGGGCCTATTCAAATCAGTTTTATTGTATTATGACATGTAATGGTCCTTGTCTTAGTAAAATTTATGCTCTGCCACCTAGTAACCACAAATTAACCTCACTAAATTTAGTAAATAAATCAGTCAAATTGGTCAAATCTGGTTTCCATTAGATCATTTTTTTTTTGTATAGATTAAAGTCACGATCTGGCTTAATAAAAGCCGCTACTATAGATCCCCATTTACACTTCATGGACCCCCAAATTATTTTTTCGCTAGCGTAGACCCCTTGCAAGTCATCATAGACCCCTAAGGGTCTATATAGACCACTTTGGGAATCACTGATCTACACCGTCTGGTTTGTGCACCAATAACAGTTCCCTAAATACATCGACGATTGTAACTGCGGCATCTGTTATTGCTTCTTCTGAAGCACGTTTACGCCCTCGACTTGAATGAAGTGTCCGTGACTCTGTTTCTTTGAACTTCTTAAGATATCACTGCCCTAAAATCATGATTTTTAAAAAAATGGATAATCTTTTTATGATTTTATTTTATAAGCCATCTTATTCGATTTATAAACATACCAAGTTATTTATTTTCCCTTCATTAGAGCAAAAACGACAAGTGTTTTAGTAAAAGTAGATGCCATAACTTTACACAAGATTTCAAACTTTTAAATGCGTCTTACTCAAAACATGTTTTTTAGAAATTGATCAAACGAGGGCAGTGATTGCTCGAAAAGTTTTGGAAATGAATAACTGAAATTTTTTGTGTACGTTCTACATAATAGTAGAAGTGTTTTAACCTTCAGATTTATCAACCACTGTTATATTACAATATTTATAGTCCCCTATATGAATATAATCACTGTTTGTTTAAGCAATTTCATACAATAGCTAAGATAAAAGGCTCTAGTTTTTGTGAAAATTAAAATATCTCTAATCCTGAAGGCCATTTCAAAAAGTAAAAACAAAGTAATACATCAAAATTGAAAAATTGAGAATTTTTTCGCTTACTATTTGTACAGAGTTAGCCTCGTTTATGTAATTTTTGTGTCAGTTTTTACCCATTTTTCCCATTTTAATAGTAAAATTTATTTTTCTCTTCTTAATTTTAGACTTTTCTTCTACTAAATAAATCTAAAACCACGAAAAAATATCCATATCTCCATTTTTCAGATACCTTAATCACTTCTTTCAACGCATTAAACAATAAAGCCCTCTTACGTAGATACTGCCAGTTCCTTAGCTCACGACAAAGTGTGATAATAAAGTTTTACTAATAATGCACGTTTTGGCCTTTTTCCCATTGAGCACTAATCATACCAAACCTTTATAGATACCTATTTCTACCATAACGAGGCAAATGACCCAACTTTATGTTTTATGCTTGAACGTATGAAATATAGATGTTAGAAAGGAAATAAAAATAAAAATTAAATTTATTATAGTAAAACAAAATAGTAAATTGTCCTTTTCTATTACAAAAGCAAACAATTAGAATTTTTAATTCATTGCTCATCTCATTTTTTACATATAAGTGTGTGCATTGCACATTTTCCGCAAACATTTTTTTACATTTAGAGCAAATTTTGTTGGTTTTATTTTCTTTACATTATCTTATTTGACATCTCTTACGTTGATAAACATCTGTAGTAGACTTAGGCAACGATCCTTTCGTATGTTTTTCTTTGTTTTGGTTGTTCACGGGCTTCTCGAAAATCGGTGCCAAGTTCTACTGCAAGCTCGAGTAAAAAATCTTGCCTTGAGATGTTTTCTCCTCTCGTTTGCTTGCACAAAATCCAGGCATTTATGCCAACTAAATCAAGGATATTGAAAAAAAACTTGGAGAGGCCATCTGCAAGACTTAGAACTTAAACTTTTCTTGAAATTATTCTCAGCTATTTTGAATGAACTACTTTACGCAACAGTCTTTGCTGAAACGTGCAACTTACCGACTACAATACGATAGGCAATGTGACTCGATAAGCTTATAAAACAAAAAATGCTCTCCGGGTCAAATGCCCTGTTGTGGTAGATAACGGTATACGATTCAAACTAAACAAAACAAAACAAAATAGTATAATGACTGTAGATTAATTACTTAGAAAAAGTTACGAAGTCAAATGTGCAAAAGCAATAAAATGATACGTGCATTTTTAATGCAAAAGTTCAAAATGGTTCATTAAAACCGTTATGGTATGTTTAGTGTTAAAGTTCGACTCTGATTGAATACATTTCCAGACTGAGCTATTGACCAGGGTGTGTAAAGGGTCTGATATATCAGAATTTACTAGAGAGATTGCTCTAGAGACAATTCATGGTATCCTTCATTTGGCATTGAAAATCTATACGGATGGCAGTAGGGGGGACAGTGGTATTTCTGGAAGCGACGTGCCCATTGAGACACCTGCTAGTACATTTGACATCGAAGCTTTGGAATATTAACTACTGTTCTGTTTTTAGTTCTGAACTTATTGCAATATATAAGGATTTGTGTGTGAAATTTATTGACACTGGTGCTGACCTTGTCTTCAGGGACATTTGGATTTTAACTGACAGTCGTTCTTCTATACAGCCATTGGACAACTGTTGGGGATATGACAAGCCTGAATATTCTGGATGTTGTTGCTTCTTCTAGACACTCCATTTACTTTCAATGGGTCTCTTCCCATATTGGATTGAATGGTAACGAGATAGCCGATAGTTTGGCCAAGTCTGTCACTGCTGATGCCTTGCGAAGTGACGCACGTCTAACTTTTGCTGAACTCTCCTCTATTAAAAGGATGGAATTCAATGCACTTTGGAGAGAGCCCAATGCTCAGCCTTGGTATTTTGGGAAAAACCTCGTTGGTGTCACCAACTTAATATTTCTAGGGATCAGCAGACGGCTCTACCACACTTTTTAGTGGCCACATCAAGTCTCTTATTTTTGAACAGGCCCCGGAAAGTCTTTCCAGAGTGTCACAGATGCGAGGCTGATCAGGCATCCCCAAGTCATATTCCTAATTGTTTGAGTTTTACTTTTGACGAGGTTGCAAGAAATTCCATTTTATTTCTTGATTTCTTGCAGATTTTTGGTTTTATATAGAGGGTGTAGCTGAGCTGCACCATCTGGGATAAGAAGCAACAACAACGTTATGGTAATGTAAATCATGCATTCACTTCAGATGGCTCACTTCAGCTAATACTACTTTTCGGAACTGTTTTCATAGCCCAAATTACTGGCATGGTTGTCGCACATGAAAACATAAAGGTGGATGTTGCTTTCATTCTAGTATTTATGTTGATTCTCGATTTGGTAAGCTACCAGAATGTCATGTGTACTCCTATTGGGGTTTCTTGGAACTAAATAAAGAGTGTTTTTTTCCAGGTATAGAAATTTAAGTTGGCATTACTTTCCAAGATGGCGACCTATCTAACAGCTGTCAAATGATTTATTCTCAGTTTGGTTTGGCAATTCATCAAAACGATCATCAAGCAAGGCGTAGATTCGTCGAATGGGCCCAAAACGAGATTGCCGTTGTTCCCGATTTTCATAAGCGAATTTTGTTTAGCGATGAAGCGCACTTCTGGTTGAATGGCTACGTCAACAAACAAAACTGCCGCATTTGGAGTGAAGCTAATCCACAAGTGTATGTCGAAACACCGTTACATCCAGAAAAACTGACTGTTTGGTGCGCTTTATGGGCAGGTGGAATCCTTCTTCAAAAATGATGAACGTTACAGTCAATGGTGATCGGTATAGAGCCATGATTACTAACTTTTTCATTCCTGAATTGAACAATCATGATGTCCAGGAGCTGTGGTTTCAACAAGGCGGCGCAACATGTCACACAGCTCGTGCCACAATCGATTTATTGAAAGACACGTTTGGTGACCGCCTCATTTCACGTTTTGGACCTGTGAATTGGCCTCCAAGATCATGCGATTTAACACCGCTAGACTATTTTCTGTGGGTCTATGTAAAGTCATTGGTCTATGCGGATAAGCCACAAACGCTTGACCATTTGGAAGACAACAATCGCCGTGTTATTGCCGATATACGGCCACAAATGTTGGAAAATGTCATCGAAAATTAGACGTCCAGATTGGACTACATCCGAGCCAGCCGGGGAAGTCATATGCCAGATATCTTATTTAGAATGTAATGCCACAAGATTATCTTTCGAATAAAAACAAATTCATGTCAATCGAATAATACATCGTTGTTTTATTGCAATTTAAAGTTCTATACCTTTGAAAAAAACACCCTTTATTTTTCCACGGAATCTTACATCTGAAGTCGTTATGTCTCCATACCAAGTTGGATGCCCTTGCAGTTGTGAGTTCGAACTACAGGTGGCTGTGAATAATGACAGACTATTAAGTTATAATTCCTTAAAGAAAACAGATATAAATATCTTTGGTTTCAGAAATTAAATATAAATAATATGCATTAAAAAAATCTACTTGGATCTTATTTTTCTTTTTAATTTTTGTCTAAGTTTTACGACCCACGGAGGTCGTGGGTGTGGAAGGGTTCAAGGAAGAAGCAGACATGTTCTTAAGATAACTAATTTTATATTTAACATTTAAAACTTTAAGAAGTGCACCTTAATAAGTAAACTTTGGAGAACAATAAAAATTATTGCCCGATTTTAGAGAACTAAATTATGGAAGGTGCATATATTTCTTAAATTTCATTGTAATTATCCGCCTGGCAGCCTGCTACCTCGTTCAGCTGCAATGTTGATGGCTTACACTATTTCCCGGTGGATTCTTCTTCTACTATTAATCTTAAGATGAGTGATCACCAGCGCTCTCTACTAACTCTTGGAAATCAGCTTATGACCAACACTTAACCATTACCTCGTCTAATCAACAATTGGCAATTTAATAGAAGTTGCATTTGTATAAATTACGTCATCTCTACGGAAAGTGGTTTTTAAACTAATATCAGGAGTAAAGAATATTTTACGAATAGAGCCTGTTACATATGTGTATTTATTTGGAAAGGTTTGCGATATTTTGAAAGTTTGTGGTATTTATTTCAAAATAAAGTATAAATCATGTATAAATAAAATAAAAGTTAGATAAAGCTGATGAAATGTTTAAAAATAAATCCACTAGTAAATAGTGTGTGTGTTTACCCTTTTAAAAACATTTTAACCAATAATAATCCTAATAAATCTGTAAAAGTATTTAATTAATTACCGAAAAATATTAACCTATGCCAGAGATGGCGAACCAATGGCATGTGTGCCATTGATGGCGCGCGACACAATATTTTGGGCATTCCACCGATCAAAACAGCTTGCATTTTAGTTCAAAATAACACGTGAAATTCACTATGAAATCTTATTAAACGAGAGTGATTGGCAGGAAGCACACTCTTTTGTTGTTGTCTTGCCTTAGTAACGTCATGGACTACAATTGCTAATGATACGAAGTTTGACTATGCATAACATGGTAAATTTCATGTACATGACTGTATTTTAAAGTTCATTTGTGTTATATTTACAATCAACTTTTATTTTGCATGGCTAGTTCAGCAAAGGAAAAAACAAACAAACAATAAGTATAAGATAGTAAGTGTAACATAGAATTCCAAAGTTTGTGGACCGAGAAACATGATTAGTAAAAAGGCAACAAAGCGGTGTGTGTTTTATATTCTAGAACCATTATAAGTAGAAAATAGTCTTTAAAAAGAATTTCAGAACTGTTCGAAGAAACTAAATAATGCGATTTTAACCATATTTTCATCCACCTATGCCCGCGAGTCATTATTTTCCGAGATGGAAACCGTTTGGCAGACGACTCCAACTCAGCATGTATTCTGCTAAAAGTAAAATCTTACAGTCCTAATATATCTAAGTTAATTGTCATCTAATAATCTGCTACAACAGAAGTCACACTAATGTTACTTTATAATTTGAATTACACATATAACTAAAATATCTACTACTGTACAGTGCAAAATGTATTTTTTTCGTAGTATATAAAGAGTTTTGAGTTGTTAGTATGTAGTTTTATTGTTTTCCCAAAATAACCACAAGCCCAAACTATATGACGTCACATCTGTACCTCACTTAATACTTCTTTGGAAAAATAGTACGTTTGGAAAAAAAGGTTCGCCACCCATGTTATATAAGTTTAATGCAGCTTCGTTGGGGTAGTGTCTTGGGGGTACCCTCGAATTGAGCTGTTGAATACGGTTCGACTGGAATGATTTGTAGTTTTCTTTAAAAATTAATTTTATTATTTTTACACATGAATAAATTTATAAATATTAAAAAAATTAAATTAAATTAAATTAATTTATTATTGTAAAAATAATTAAATGAAGTGAAAAACAACAACAACAACAACAGGCGATTGGTCGTGGGACTTGAACCAGATTCAACGGATACAAATATTTTGAATCTTCCTTTAAAATCTTTTTTCGCTCAGGCAAAGAAAAATATGAAATAAATTATGTAGTTTTGTACTAAATTAATATCACGATTCCTCCAGAACAAAAATTTGCTTTTACTACACTCATGTCCATAAATAAGGATAATTCAGAATCACACAGAATATTGAACTCTAAAATAAAAAATTTCACCTGTAGAATTATCACACACATCTTGAAGAATATGCAAATTACAGGAAACCACCAGATGGCGTGGATAGTACGTCACAATGACGAGAGTGTAAGAGAGGGGTATATAAGGAATGGTGGCAAATGAGTAAAATTGTTCACAATCATTTTAAAAGCCTTTCAGGGCAATAGCCACGTAGTTATGGCACAAAGGAAGCATTTGGATGGTTTTTTGGTAGCATTATTGGACGACTGGAATGTGGACGTGTGGTGATCCCCCTGGGTCAGACCTTGAACACCAAGATTAATTTGAGGCAAAGAACCACTAAGAGCCATTTTGAATAATAAAAATATTTATTTATTATTATAATTTTCTCAAAAAAATCTCTGATAATATATAATAATATAATGTTACGTCACTTATAAAAGGATTTGCCTTTATATTAAGTTAAATTACTAAGAATGCAATTAATTAATAAAGCTCAAGCTCAAATAAGGTCTACTAAAATAGGAGATCCTGGAAATACACGTATTCGAATTCTTAACTTTCATTAACTTTAACTAATTCGCTTAAACTGACGCTTATTTTAAGCGTACGTAAAATATATTTACCGCTGGCTTGTATCAGCTTTCTGGTACGTCTCGCAGCACGACGTCTTCACGAATCTAATCTCCTTGAATCTTCTAGTAATGCGTTTAAAGTTACAGGCTCAATAGCCTTCCATCATCTCTCTAGCTATCTCGCAAGGCTCGACTTAAATACCTTATCGAATTTAAATATCCCGAACTTCTTTTTGGAGTTGATTGGAAATAAACGCGAATTTATATTCCCCAAAAAGACACCTAAGAAGATTAGTGGAAAGGTTCTGTGCAGATTCGTCACAGACGTACCCAGCTGGAAGTATCCGATGAACTTGGAATCGGCCATCATCAGGTTTTGGCAATGATTCCAAGATGATGGAAATGTGAGTAGATGTTACAGCACAGGTCGCCCCCGAGTTACAACGCCGAATGAGGACCGGCACACATTTGGCAGTTACTGTCAAAAGAAACAGACGGAGCACAGCATCAGACCTGTCTCGTCAGCTCTCTTCAACTACCGGTACGACAGTTTCAAGACAGAACGTGTACAGACGCTTAGGTCACATTGGTCTATATGCTCGTAGGCCTGTCAGATGTGTTCCACTTAAAGCAACTCACTGTCGCCTGTGATTAACCTGGAATAGAGAGCATGCATTGGGGACATCACAACAGTGGTCTTGTGTGATGTTTTCCGACGAGTCTAGGTTTAGTTTGCTGTCTGATTCTCACGGAACTTTAATATCGGGAGCGCCAGGTACCCGTTACCACCCAGAGAACACCATTGAACAACACCGTTACGATGGTGCAGGATGGCTCGTTTGGGGAGGAACTATTCTTGATTCCAGAACTGACCTGCATTTTCAGAGTGTAACGATGACAGGCCACATCTATCGGGACGTCACCCTGAAACAACATGTACGTTTGTTTCGGGGCGTTATGGGTGCTGAATTTCTGTTTATAGATGACAACGCCCGTCCTCACTGTGCAAACATTGTAGACGAATGCCTTTAATCGGAGGATATCACCTGTATGGATTGGCCATACTCACCGTACTTGAATCCAATAGAGCATGTGTGGCCGATGAATTGCAACCCATCAAACCTCTCCTGTCTGTCTACCGGAACTTCGGAGGGCATTGCTTGATGAGTGGTGTAATATTCCCCAAGATCAGATAGGCAATTCGATACTCAGCATGCCTAGGCATTGTAAGGCCTGTATTGCATCTTCCGGGAGACATACTAGGTATTAACCATCATACTAACCATGTTATACTGTTTTTTGTAAATAAGTTCTTTTTTGAAATTTGCTCCAGGGAGTAAAAGTCGCAATTTTTATTAATTATGTCAAACATATAGCATCTTTTTTGCTCTTTACCTTTTGTTTAATAAATAGACTTACAAATAAGTCATTTTTTTTTTTCTTTGCCTGAACTTCATTATCTTTAATTTATGTGTGTGAACATGAATGTAATAGAAATTCAAACTCAGTGGTGCAACAGCCCATGAGGGCCAGAGCCTACTGCGCCCATCCCAGTATACGTGACCCTTTTGCGTTGAGGTACATAATCAAATGTACCGATCAGGTGGTTTTACTAATATAAGAGAAAATTAAATCAGCAAAAAATAAGTTTAACTGATGTATATATACACACACATGCATATGATTTTTTTTTAAAAGTAGGGAATATGTTTTTAAGAAATCTCAAACGAATTATTTACCAGAAAATTCTACGTTACTCAACTAAAAAAAAATTTATTAAGCAAAATATTAAAATAATTATTAAAAAAATAATTTATTAAGAACATATTAAAAGTTATTTTTATTTTTATATCGTTGGATTAAAACTTACGTATTAATGATTATAAATAAATTGAATGCATTACTTATGCAGAATATTTTATTTTACAAAATGCTTAGATTAACTCAAAGAAACTGAAAAAAAAATCATTATAATGAATAGAAGCTTAGCGAAGGGTTTCAATTTGTTCTTTAAATTTTAATTATTAATGAAATTTTCTTTAGATTAATTCGAACAAAAACTGTTCTTTCAAGATATATGTAATTGCAATTAAGCTTATTTTACGTGTCCTTTAATTAAAAAAATGATTTTAATTAAAAGGAATTTAACTATTTTAATTAATACTGCTTTTGAAATTTGTTAAAAGCAAATAAATAAAGGGAGATGGCAATGATTTTAAAAATAATTTACTTTTTCTATTCAAATGAACATTAACATATTTTTATATTTATATTCTTGAAATATGATTATGATTTGAAAAAGGTATAAATCCTTCGTAAAGGGAAATCATAGAACTTGACGAATCCTTATTATTATATTCATTATTGTTGACGAATTTTTACTGTTTTCATTATTTTTCATGTACACAGACATATATAGTATAATAATGTTTGTATAATATAACAATGCAATGATCAAATAATGTTTAAAATATTACAGTGCGTGTTGCCATTTTCTTGGAAAATTACGGTGTTCCTTTTGAATTGATCTTTCGTTACTCATTGTTAAAATTTGATTGTGCTGTCATTCTCCAACGATTATTTATACATTGTCCTTTATTTTAACCGTTCTGAATATTTTTTTTAAACTTTAGAAAACATCTCTGACTGCTTTTGCTTTTTTGGGGAGAAGAAGCAGAAAAGCCAAACCAAAAACAGAAAAGGAGGAGGAGAAATGAAAGTTGCTCACACACAGAGAATCATGTACCATCCATTGTAAAGAACATGCATAATGCAATTCGGAATTTATTAAAAAAGTAATTTATTACAATAAAATCAAATGTAGCTGTTTGATAAAATACAAATCTATTTTTATCTAAAGGACATTTCTATCATCAAAAAGGATTTATTTTTAAAACAAGAGCAGGTAACAAGCAAATGCATTGTAGATTTATATATATGTATATATATATATATGCATGTATGTATATATGTATATATATATATGTATATATATGTATGCATGTATGTATATATATATGTATATATATATACATATATATATAAATACATATATATGCATATATATATACATATATATAAATACATATATATGCATATATATACATATATATATGAAGACATATATATGCATGCATATATATATATATATATATATATATATATATATATATATATATATATGTACTAGCTGGTATACCCGTTCTTCACACGGGTGAACTGAAAAATTAAACAACACAGATTGAAGGATAAATAAGTTTATAATGAGTAATTTTACGTGAATTGCAAATTAAACAAAAAAAGCTTTTTTTGAGTAGCTCAGCAAAACAAAAACAAAAAAAGAGAGATATAAAACCCCTTTGTTAAATTTTAAGTATGTAGATTTAATAGCTGATAAAAAGGATATTTTTTTTTATTTATAACTCCCCTAACACTCTCGAGGGTCGATTTTTGAAAATACCATCCTAAGCTGATCTCTGCTCAGCAAAAGAAATACATTGTTTAAAGTTTTGTGTAATGAACGCTTAAAGTAGTGTAAATAATTTTTATCTGAAAGTGTAATACATTAATATTACTTTCTGTAGTATTTATTTTATGTTAAAATTGTAATATTCGCAAGCAACGCCGTTTATTAAATTATAATGACGATTCAATAAAAAACATAGCGAAATGTTAACGATAGAGTAAAAATGGCAAATGCCTAGCTACTTTCATAACTCGAGCTTTATTAGAGCTTTGTAAGTCCCGCCGTGTAGGGGAGCGATGCACGTTAATACTTTATCCAACCGCATTATGATTTACTGCTTTTTTCATAAAATATTTTTTTTTTTTTTGGATCACTACATTTAAAATTAAGGGATATACATAAACAAAATACTCCACTTTGGAAAATTTAATCCGTTAGAGCTAATAAATTAATTAAAGATATTCCACTGTAAAATTAATTATATATACCGTTCACTTAAAATAAGTAGTCAAATAATTTTCTAAGGTCTTCATTTACATATAAAAAATAAGACACTTAAATTTTGACAAACTATTTTTCCCGCTAAAATACTTATCATGGAACCCGTGCTGCTATATATTTTGGAAGAGGGGATTTCAAAGAATATTCCTGCTAAGTATTGGTAGAATATTAAATCTAAGTTGGTGTGGTGTGGTAGTTAGGAGAAGAGGGTGCCAGATCAGGTGTCGTCCACGTCACTTGACCAATGGTTCAAAATTACGTGGTCCGTTGCCAAAAGCCCTCGTGTAGCTGAACAGTGCGACGTTAATATTCACTCGTTCCAAAAGATACAGTACAGTAGTTTTAATTATTTTTATACTTAAAAATGCAATATCTGCCTATTCAATTAAAATTATAGTGTTATAATTAACTACTAACTACAAACAAATTTTTAAACTTTGTCCAATTGATGCAGTGTGAAAGAGAAAGTTTATTTACTTTAAGTATCAGAACGGATAAAAGCATTTATTTGGAAAGAAGATCAATTTCTTACTACCAAATGTGCATAATAAAATGTTAAAAAAGTCATTAAAATAAAGAGAGATTTATAGCAACCTCTCCCTTCAAAACTTAGTTTGATTCTGATATAAAAAAATAAGCATTATATCAGAGGAATTAATTAGAAGCGAGCACCTTGCGTAGTCAAAACAAAACTGGTTTTTCACAAACAAAAGATAGATATATGCAGACGTGGTTTTTTTTTTGCAGCGCATGCCAGAATTGCTAGCAGATGACAGAATTTTTTCCTACTTACTTGACAAATATCATTATATTTTGGACACTTCATACAATATCTTTATAAATTATAGTTTATGCTATAAATTATAGCCTATGTGCTATTCTGATGTATAAGCTATATTACTGTAAAGTTTCATTAAAATCCATTCAGTAGTTTTTGCGTGAAAGACTAACAAAGATTTTCACAAACTTTTGCATTTATAATATATATTAGATATATATGATATATATATATATATATATATATATATATATATATATATATATATATGTAGCAGTAAATAAATTAAAAAGTAGACTAATAAATCCTATAGCATCTTAAGAACAAACCGAAAGAACCAGGAATATGGAACCATTACAAACCAAAAAAGAGAAATATAGCTAGAGTGGAAAAAACTGTTATGGTTTCCCGAGCTGTCACTGGCTTAGGACAATGAAACAGGGTTAAACAGTGTTTTGCGAGATCTCAACCTTCCCCTTCAGCGTAAACTTTCGACATAATAACATAGGAGATAAACCAAGGCAAAAGCCCAAAACCTACGTGGGTGATATAACATCAATAGAATAGAATTGGAAAATTAAAATACTATAGGAATCCGGAAGAAATAAACAAATATAAATATGTATAAACAAAAAATTTTCCAATAGAGATTAATAATAATTATGACCATAAGTAATAATAATGAAGATGTGCGAAGAAACTAAAATCTTACCCGATGTATTCCGATTCGAAGAGTATACTAACACCAAGCACAAAAAAACAGCATAAACTAAAAATGATGGCGCCATCTATATATATTTTTAGTAACTAAACTTAATAAATGAAAATTAAGAATAATATACTATAAGCTAAATGGAACTGAATATATTAAATAATAATAATTAAATATCTATAATTTTGAAGACATATATTTATACATAAAATTAGCTGGATAATTATAGTCAATATATATTTATAAATTTATCCTCAAATAAATTTCAAGATGAAAAAACTTTAAAAATCTGAAGTTTAAAATGTTTAAAAAAGACTCGGTGGGTCGTGTGTTGAACACCTCTGCTCTACGACAGAGCAACCAACGTCGCTAACCCCTATACCTAGTGGTTCCCCGAGCAATCTCTGATTATCCCCAGGGGTCCCCGTTATTATTCAGGGTGTTCGTAGAAAATTGAAATTGATTTGGGAGTCCCTGAACAACGTCAGGAAGTCCGCGTGAGGTTTAATGTAAAATAAAAAAAAATTCGAACTATTTTTATTTTTATGGAAATTTAAATGAATAACCATAATTCATCTGAATATTCCCGACTTGGTGTTGAATCATTTTGCATGTGGACTAACTCAGATCCCAAACAAAGATAATCCATAATAATATAGGAGCATCTTATTGAAATATCCACAAATGAGAGACTTAAACCAATGTTTGAACAAGGATACCACAAATTCTGGTCACAAAAACAGATTCCAATTTTATAGCTTGCAGTATGGTTATTGTACAGAAGTTGTTGACTATTTTCTAGTTTTCCAATCAGGTAGAACGTGGATTCAGTATCATAAAAAGCTTTATCGTGCAGAAAAAAACCGACTAAAAAAGCTCGGGGGAATTTTCGGTTGCTACTCACAAACATTGAGAGGGATATAAATATACTCAGAACACCTCATCAAGTTCATTCAAGACATTAATTTTTTTTTTGGTTTTATTTTAAACAAAAGTTACAATTTCAAAAAATAATTCTTCAACAAAATGTTTTTTTTAAAGTTATAATTTTTATACTATGCATTTATGTAGCTTTTCTCTTGGGAGATCGTGGGTAAGTTTTGACTATAGAAAGGTTTCCACGGGCTAAAAAAAGTTTGGGAACCCCATTGCCTATACCGAATGTGGGCTGATCTTTTTTTTTAAAAAAATATATTTAAATAAAAGCCAAATTCACACAATGTAAGATACATCGCGAATTATTCAATTTATCCGAATAAAAAAAGTGTATAAATGGATAATTTTCATTATAGTTAGTGTCATTTGGATTACAATATAGGCATAAAATTGCTTTAAGAATATTATTAGAATAAAAAATCATTTCAATATAATATTTTGACAAAAAAAAATTGTACTTAGAATTACTTATTTTTAAAACATTCTCCTTTGATGAAAAATGATTGTACACTGCTGAACAATTGCTAAGGACGGATAACCCTATCATTCATAGCAACCACAAAATGAAAGGAAGCAAAATGTGGAAAATTAGAATAAGTGCGGGATATTAGTAAGAAGTATGAGTATGCAAATTTTTTTTCCACGTCTGTTCATCACGTGATAGCGTTCATACGAGCTTTAAAGGTTTTGACGCGTGTGGACAGTTGTTGTTTCAAGTCAAAGTTTTACAGGAAAGATTTAATAGACGAACTTAAAATTTTTGGCATGTCTTCCCGACATCACATAGATGATTTTATGCGTGGCCGAATTATTGGAAAGGTCGAAGAAGGGCGAAAAATAACAGATGTTGCCAGGGACTTCGACATCGCTCACAGCGTTGTTTCACGGCTGTGGAAGTCATTTAAAACTACTGGAATGTGTAGTAGACGGCACGGGGGAGATCGTGTTAGAAGTACGACGCCTGCAAAAGACAGATATATCGTCCTATCAGCAAAAAAGGAACAGGCGCACCACAGCTCAGCAGGTGGCAAATCAGTTTCTTGCTGCCTCAGGAAAGCAGATCTCCCAAAAAACTGTTGCCAGACGTTTGAGGGGAGGAGGACTATACGCACGCAGACCTGTTGTGTGTGTCCCATTGACCAGACAGCACCGTACTCTCCGTTTGCAATGGTGTCGTGAGCGTCACAATTGGACTGAACATGACTGGGCATGCGTACTATTCTCAGATGAGAGTAGGTTCAGTCTGTCATCGGATTGTAGACTCCAACTGATCTGGCGCGAGAGTAGTACTGCTTATCGTCCAGAAAATATCCAGGAAAAGGACCGATATCTGACATGCAGTATCGTGGTGTAGGGCGGCATCATGATCAATGGCCGCACGCGCCTACATGTGGTTGCGAATGGGACTATGACGGGAAAACGATACATTCATGAAGTTCTACTGCCTCAAGTTCGTCTTTTCCGTGGTGCTGTCGGTGATAAATTTGTTTTTATGGACGACAACGCAACATGTCATCGAACACTCGCTGTTCAGAATTGTCTAGACAGCGAGCGTATTCAACGTATCGTATGGCCAGCGCATTCTCCAGATCTAAACCCCATTGAAAATGTGTGGGATGCTTTGGGGAGGCAAGTTGCTGGTCGAAACTATCCTCCGACAAACAAGAACACCCTCATCCGTGCACTCACAGAGGAATGGGATAAATTGCCTCAACAGCTGCTGGATAATGTTGTGCAAAGTATGGTATGACGTGTGGAATGTTGCATCACACTCCACGGTGGGCATATACCGTACTGATACCTTTCTTTAAGGTGCATGCTGACTTTTAGATGCATTGTTCCATTTCTCCGTACGCAGATCAAATGAACATTTTTTTTTTCTTTCCGATGTTTCACAGCTTTTGTACTTTCCAGAACAATAAATATTATTTATTCTAATGTCTGAACAGTGCGGCAACTATATTTTATCCTACTAGACCTCATGTCTCGCTTAATGTTATGCTACATAGCAATTTGTGATCCGTCCTTAGCAATTGTCCAGCAGTGTATAATAATAATATTTTGCTTGTATATAAAGCAAAGATTTCTACAGAAGGCTCGAACTAGGATATTGAAAAATTCACATAATTTTCAGAATTACTACCACTTGAAATAAATATCGGTGTTTTTTTTCTTAAAATTTCTCCACAGCGTCATATTAAACTATGGATAAATTCACTTATACCCTCAGGAACACTAAAAATAGCGACCCAAGAAGAAAGCATCGAATTGAAATGAAATTTAATACACATAATGACACAGATGAGAGATCCATTTGATCTCAAAAACAAGACAATTAAACGAATACTAGATGTGCAATGATACAAATACTGGGCGACTTCAATAGCGCGTTTGACCACCTCCAGCTGCAATACATGCCGCCACACGGTCCGGCATTGAGTTGATTAGACACCTTATGTAGTCCTGAGGCAGATGGGCTTACAAATCTTGAACATCCAACTCTAAATCATGTACAGAGTGACACGATGGCATCTGCCGTTTCAGCTGATCCAACACGTGCTCTAAAGGGGACAAATTGGGGGAGCGGGCCGGCCATGGAAGAGTCTGAAAATGACGTAGGAAGTCTTGAGCAACTCTTGCTGTATGCGGACTAGCAATATCTTGCTGGAAAATTGCTTCTGGGAGACCATTTAGGAAAGGTTCTACATGGGGTCGAAGAATTTCATCAATGTAACGTTGGCCCGTTAAGGTTCCATGCATCACAATTAAAGTGGACCGTCTATCATAGGCTATGCCCCCCAGACCATTACACCAGCTGTGCGGGCAGTGTGACGTAGAATACCCGTACACGGTTTTCATCTGTCCCCAAACCAAACCGGGATTCATCACTAAACACAACATTTAGCAAATCTGTGACATTCCACATTAATCTGGCTCTGCACCTCTGTAGACGCAGTTGCTGATGTTCCGGTGTTAAAGGAAGTGCACGGATAGGGCGCCTGGATTTAAGATTTGCTTTTGGAACAATTGCTACGCCTACGTCTGCTCGTATCGTTGAACGAGTCACTGTGGAGTCCACAAGTGCTTGCCGCACGATCCTTCGATCCTCTCCCACGTGGTCTTCCTGGTCGCTCCAGACCCGGTTTTCCGCACGTGGGTACCTTCTCGTGTCCACTGCTCCCAATATTTTCTAACGGCACACTCCGAACGATCTACCTGGCCAGCAACACGGCGCGTCGACCAGCCTGCAGTTTTCATTCCGATGCTCAGGCCTCTCTCAAACTCGCTCAACTGTGTGGAATGTCTTCTAGCACATTTACCTGGCATGTTTCGCTTACCAAAGTCTTCCTTCAATCGGCGGGTAATCGTCACGTTTATGGATCTTCGAATTTGCGCTGGCTTATATAGCACCCTCTTCCTTGTTGTATCACCACCTCGGCGTGTATGAGCATGCGTATTAGCACAATACTTGGATCATTTGCATATCACATTACGCTGCACTTATTTGCAAAGTTTCGCGATTGTACTTGGTTTCCTTCTTGGGTCGCTATTTTAAATGTTCCTGGGTGTATTTCAAAAATTCTAGTTCAGACTCTGATAGAGATATGAGCTATATATTAGAAAACTATTATTATAGAAGCATTACCATAAAACTAGAATGTTTTGAAAATAGGTAATTCTATGTTAATTTTTCGCCAAAATATTGCATTTAAATAATTTTTTACTATAATAATATTCTTAAGACAATTTTCTACATGTACTCTAATCTAAGTGACTGTAAATATCATGAAAATTATCCATTTATACGCTTTTGAAAAACATCATTTCCGAACGTAGTCGGTTACCTTAAACTGCATCGAGATACACTAAAGGAAATAAAACACTATTTTAACATTTGTATTCTCTCTTGGACATTGCTTCTCAAACTTTCAATATTTGCTACCCAATTTTCAATCATAATTTTTGTTGCGCCTTCCCCATACTTTAAGAATGTATTGAATGCAACAATAATGCACTTTGTCTTTATAGTAACCTTATTACTTAGATATATGACATAGTATACGACCTTAATTATAAACATTACAAATGATCAAAATATGTATTAAATTTTGTACATGTTTCTTTTAAACAATAGACATTTTCAGTAAGTTACTTTTAAGAGTATTGAGATAAGTATGATGTTACTCTTTTTTCTAATTTTTAAATTAGAATAGATTGCAGTATGCATGCAACGTGTATTTTATTAAGTCAGAATGTATTCGGTTTTTCTTCCTTTTAGTAAAGGAATGTTTTTTTAAAAATAATCTTTGATTTTTTCAACTTTTCGATATGCTCTCCCCCCTCCTTCCCTGCTTAAGATTATTTATCCCCCAAGAAGGCATGTCCTACAATTTGGGAATAACTTTTGTACTTCGATATTACCTAAAATATTTATAAAAATTAATAATAAACATGTAATGCTTATGAGATATGTATTTTTAGAGATATTTTGGTAGAATATACAGTAAGCATATGTGTTTGCTTATAATGCAAGAAATCTTTTTTAATATTTCTAGAAACTACAACTCGTTATTTTCAAGTAATATAGGCTTTAGACATTACATATTAAGTTTACACTCCTAAAGGTACCACAAAACGTTAAAGCAAGACACTGATTATTACACATCAACAGATATAAATCCTCTTTTCGCTTTTCAATTCTTAAATATTTTAAAACAAGAGTGATAATCACTCCCGCAATATGATTCAGCATCTGGCGTTAGAAAAAAGGATTTGTTTCTTATTAATATTTTTTTTAAAAAAACTCTTACATCAAAGTATATGATATGCTGTTTCATTCTGGGCACTATAATATCTGCAACCTTTTAAGAGGGTTCGAACAGGAATTTTTGAAAAATCATTGATTTTCATTTTTTTATATTTTTTTTTTAAAAAAAAAATTCAAATATTTCCGTTTAAGATGATGTAAGATATGAGGAAATACAATAATTAGAAGTATTTTGATTTATTTTTGAATCGATGTTTCTTCTTGAGGCGCATTAAATGAGCTCTGCTAAGAACACATGTATTTTCCTCTGCATATGTTTCTGATGAGCAAAAATCCATATGATATTCAAGTGAAAAAATTGCAATGTAATGGGAATATCCAAAAGAATTTGGGTACACGTCGTTTGTTCAAATGTGTCAGTTAATAACACCATATGTTGAGTGATTCCAGGATCTGCATTTGTGGAGTTCAGAATTCTAAAATTAGGTGTAAATATTACTATTGCACAGCTCAATACGAGTCATGTAGTAAAATTAATTATCTTGAATCATTGTGATATTGAACCAAGTTATAACTGTGTGTCTTGCTTCAAAAAACTAGATACACGTAGGATTTGTGTAGCCCAACGAAAGCATCATGAGATCACAAAAAAAGCAAAATTGTTAAGAATAATGCATAAAAAGAGAAAATTAGAAAGCTTTTTATAGGAACAGAGGGTAAAGAAAATGTTTCATATGCTTCTGGAAAGTACTAAAAAAAGTAAATACTCAAAAATCAAAAATTTTTACTTTAAAGCCAGTTTTCTCAAAATCTATCATTTTTCAATTTATGAACTTATTTTTCAAAAAAACTACTTATTATATAATGCTCAAGTTTTCATTAAGCATACTTTTAACATGTTTACACATTTTAATGAAGGGAATTAGATACATCTAGCAAACGTTTTTAAAGAAGCCTTTTTTTAAACTAAATTTAAGGGAAAAAATTGGACAGTTTTTGAAACATTCATATTTATTTTAATTTTAAGCAAAATCCCAAAACTCTTCAATAAAGTTTTATTACAAAAGTAAAGCTTAAAGTAACATAACCTACTGCAAAAATTATTTTATGAGAAGTAAGCAGTTAGTGGAAAAAGGTGCATGAGCTTAGGTAATTTAACATGGGTTCCTTTGTGCTGCATGGTCTGGCGTTGAACGGGCTTTCTCTACTTTTATAAATTTTCCCTTTCCTTTACAAAATCAGCACTTCTAATACTCTTTTTCAAAATGACTTCCACCCACCCACCCTCCTCCGCTCAGTCCGGAGTTGATCGGGCTTCTACCGAGTGTATAACTTAAAATTCCCTGTTTCGAAATTTTTTCGCTTCTTTTCTTTGTCAGACACGTTTATTTTCCCCCGGCGTTGCACGAGCATTTTTAAATGCACAACATATTTTCATGGAAATTCTCCTTCCCCTCTCGATATTAGTCGTTTCTGGTATGTGTGTGAGATTTCTATATTAAGGTCATTACAAAATCCGCGTGGTAATTTCCCACAATTAATTATTACTGCCTTTTTAAATTTTTAGCCACCACTGAAGACCTGCTGTTGAATTTGTCGAGAGTTTAAACGTCCTAGCGTTGGTGTGGTATGGTAGTTAAGAGAGAAGGGTGCCAGGTCAAGTCTCATCCTCGTCACTTGACGATGGATCAAAATGACGAGATGCGTCACCAAAAGCTCTAGAGTAAGGGAACACACACAGTGGGACTGTAATACTCACTCAATCACTTTGCAACTTTTTAGGCCCCGGGAACGAAAATGTAACATTTTAAAAATAGTTGCATGCTGAAAAAAGTAGAAATTTTTATAATACAAAATATCACAACTATATTAAATGTTGAATTTTTAATTAAGTGGGTAGTTTTTGAAATGTTCAATACATGGGAAAAAAGTTCCATGCAATTATTTTTATAAATGAAGAAGTTATAAAAAATAGGAAGTTGATAAGTAGCTCATAAATATTTAAAATTTGAGTATTTCTTAAAAATACATAAAAAAAAGTTTTTTGCACTTTATTTTTTAAATCAACAACTCTAAAAGATCAAAGTACGAGTTTTTTAAAAGTTATTTTCATATAAACGCATCGATATTCATTCATTTTAGAAAAAATGATTTTTTTTGAAAGCCATAAAAACTAAGGGATGATGTTGTTTCGAACCTGGGTACAAACGTTAGTAATCAAACGCTCTTCCGATCGAACCACAAAATTGGAAAGAAAGGAGCGAAAACTCTTTAAAATAAAAGGAAGAGATATTCACAATTTCGCCAAATCTAAGGATTTTCAATATTTATATGGGTATCTTCTTTTCTAGTGTAACCTTTTATCAAACGTAACGTAACGTCAAACAGGTGTTCGTCGCAATACCCTTGGCTATTGTAAAATTGCTTTATTTGTTAAAGTTTTAATTTCTTTTCAGGCTGTATTTTTAAGTTAATTCCTTCGAACTTTATATATCGATTGCAAACAATAGTAATTTTTAAACAAAAAATGTAACAAAAATAATGCTTAAATATTTCTTGCAAAAAGGGGGAAAAAACGAAAAACACAACTATCTTTTTAAAAAAAAAACATAATTTTTAAGTAATTTGTTCAGTCTTTATACAGATTACGGACAATATCGTTCTACACACGTAAAAAACGTTTCATGGGGTTATTTTCATAAATAAAGAAGTTATTAAGTCAGTGCTTCTCAAACTGTGGGTTGAGCCCCTTTTGTGGGCCCCTCTAGGGGGTGCGCCCCTTAGAGGGGCATCATAACCCTACAAGGGGGGCGCGAGCATATTGAAAAGTCTTAAGCAAAAGAACATTTAAAAAAATTATTAATTTTCTGAAAGTAAACTAACAATATACATTCATAGATCAGTACTGCTCAATGCATTTTATAGTTAATTTAATAATACTAAGTCAAGAACGTTTAATGATTACCAGTAATCCCTTGGGGGCTCTTCATACATAAAATTAGTTTTGCATACAACACTTATCCTGATGATTTGCCCGGTTTATAATTAATTATTTCAATGCCGATTATAAATTACGTGATTCGTTTCCCAGTAACACCGTTTAACACGTAGGCGAGCGTGTGTGGTGTATTGAGGGAGAGGCGTAGTAAAGGAATAAATAAATACATCCTCTGAAATAAGTAAATCATTTACAAACACTGTCCAGGTAATTGTATTACATTCCAAAGCCTTCGGAATTATTTTCACAGAAAAGATCGTAATTCGAGGTCTTCATTAATATACGAAAAAAATAAGACACTTCAATTTTGACATTAACTATTTTTTCGGGAAAAAAATGATAATACCCGCAATCCACTGTAAACGCAATTTCTACTATAAAACTATTCGCCTTTCACGCTAAAATACTCATAATTTAACCTATGCTGCCATATATGTTGGAAGAGTGCATTTAAAAGAATATTCCTGCTAAGTATGGTTAGAATATTCGTAGAAATAGTTTTTCTACGTAATTTTAAAGTGAGTTGTACCTATAAGTACCGTCGTTACATAAAGGGTTAAGAGGAATATTTAACGCATTTTTAGACGAAGAAGAAAACGTAGTTACTAAGTATTTAAATAAAATTTTGAGTATTTTTTGAAACATCGTAAAAATAAAAGTTTTTGCCATTTTACTTCTTAAATAACTGATTCTAAAAGAGAAAAGCATGAACTTTTTTGTTATAGAATATTATTTCATTAACGTGAAAGAAAATGCAAACAGAGTGATTTAGAAATCTTTTTCATAAAAACGTATCGATTTTAAATCTTTTTTAGAAAAAAATCGTAAAAAATAGAAAATATCATTCATTTGTAAAATAAATTATACAGTACTGTGGCGAAATAAATTATCTTTCCGATTCTGTAATTATTTTTTGTCTGAGTCTTATAAAAAAGAATTAGATCGTGTTCGAAAAACCTAGAGGATAAAAAAAAAAAACGTTGAAAAATTGTTAAATTCGCTAAACTCATTCCAAAAAGCCGCTCGGCGGTCAGAAATGCCCACAGGAGTAAAATAATTATGTATTTTAAGGTTTTTAATTATTATCTTTTTAACTAATTGCAATATCGGGATATAAGTGGACAAAAGGGATTTCTTGGATCGTTCCCAATGTTTTGGTTCCTTCAGCGAGTTTCTGCGTCGTGCGATTCGTGAGAAAATAGATCCACGTATATAGTTAGATACGTTTGTATATCTACGAATTTTAATAATGTATATAGACGAAAGAGGAAACGGTACAATTTTTTTTACTTATTTAAAAAACACCAGAAATCCTGAACTTTTCTAAGGAATCAAATACAAGTGGACTACGATTCTCAGAATTCCTCGGGATAGAGCATTTATTCGTTTCTATTAATTACATCGGGGTCCAAATAAAATGCAATTTTTTTGCACTTACCGTTTGAAAGTTCTGTAATAAGCATCTACACAAAAAATATTCGTAGCCCGAAAAATTCCACACTTTTTATTTAAAAACCAAAAGTGCTATTAACGTATTATTACGTATCAGTTATATGGAGTTTTTGATTTCTGACTGGAAAGAGTACTTTTTCGATTCTATGCAGAGAAGAAAATAGGTTATTTAATTCCAGCTACGCATAACGTATGTTTTCACAGTTTCAAAAACAAAGTAAAGCATTACATAACGTAACAGTTGATAACAGTTTTATTATCAATTCCTCCACACACACGCATCAGAATCGCTATTCATTGGCTCCGAAGAATCAACAATTTCATTACCTTTTGTTGCAGAGATAGGCAGTCCGTCATCAAAAGTAATATAATTGTTTACAACTTAAAATATCCACTACGCTAGGGAATGGGATGAGATAAGAAGGGAATTTCCACTGCCCATCCGGAATGGTGGTTAGTGACGCAGACAGCGATGCCGTTGGGCCAGGGTTCGAATCCCAGAGAAGGCATGGATGTTTGCAAGGGGATAGTGCCTTTGCCGCATAGGAGTACTCTAAGTAGTCGTTCAGCCGCTAGTCCTCTTTGAGGTTGGTTTAAGGGGAGAGAGGTGGAAGGCTCCTGACCACCCTCGGGTGTTCTCTCTCAAAATTGGGGTAGAACCGAGTAAAATCGTACTGTCACCTGCATAATGCTCAAAGCTAAGGTTAACAGTAGGCGTAAAAATGTAGCCCTTACCTGCGATAAATTTCGCAGACCTTGATCCGTTGTTACTGTCGATCAGGTGGCATAAGCAACAACAACAGTAATTTTTAATCCTATTCCAAACGCACACGATATGTTACACTCATGACTCATCTGCACCTTTAAAGTTTAATAACGATCTGAGCCCTTTCCCGTCAATATTTTGGGCTCACAAGAAAAGTCTTTGTTCCGAGCAAAAAGGGTATGTCATTTGCCAAAAAATCCGATTTTTTTTCCATACAATCTAATAAAAAACTTTTTTTAGCTGCTGAAATAGCTCTTTAATTTGGGCTTTGTTATTTTTTTAAATAGAGATTTCTGCTTTCATTTTAAACGGAGAAACAGAAAAAGTCTTTTAATCGCCAAATTCGTTAAATCGGGTTCCTACTGTATATATATTTTTAATGCCATCACCTACCTTCTACATTTAGTATTTCATGATGGTGTATGATTACATATTGTCTTTGATTTTAATATCTTACTTCTGAGTATTAAGCTTTGGATGGCAATCCAAATCAAACTTATAGCTCTCACTTTTTTTAAAGACACTATTTAAATTTATAATAAGGAAATATATTTATCTTTAATATCCCCGCTGTCTCCCTCAGCTTATTAGTCAATATCGACAAAACCTATTCTTAGCAGATTGCTACGCCAGCGTTTTGCAAACTGCTTTGTGCATCCCCCTAATAGGGTGGGATAACTCTAAGAGGGGGGCGTGAGCCTATTGATAAGGCGAGAACAAAAAATCATTTAAAAAATATTAATTTACTGAAATTAAGCAAACAAAATACATTCTGACACAATGAAAAATAAAATAAACATCTATATTGATATAATACACTTATAAGTACACTGGTGTGCAAAAATTAAGGACGAGACGGTTTTTTCAATATAACTTTGTACAAAAGCTTTCCAAATCAACACATTTAATACCGTAAGATCCCCAATACGTAAGGACATGTGTAATGTAAGCAACACTTACTAAAAGAGAAATCAGAGGGATAAAAAGAAGCTTGATATTAAAAAAGTAGCATGGAGCGCAATGCGACTGAAGGCCGAAACATCCCTGTGATGGGGGTCCAGCAAGAAACATCCGGTCTTTAGTAGGGGATATCATCTCCCCTGACTACTAGGCAGGTTTCAGAGCGTCTGCCATGCTGAGAATGAGGGTGTCAATGAGTTGTTGAGGCATTGCTGCCCATTCGTCTTGCAGCGCCAATCGAAGCTCCAGAATCGTTACTGGTGGTAAGGTACGAGCTGCAAAGCGTCTGCCTAGAAAATTCCATACATGCTCGATGGGATTAAGATCTGGAGATCGTGCCGGCAAAACCATACGTTCAATATCCTCACTCTCTAAGAGCTGTTCGGCAGCTACTGTGCGATGATATGGTGCATTGTCGTCCATGAAAAGGAACTGCAGACCCATAGCGCCTCTAAAAAGACGCACATATGGAAGAAGAATCTCGTTACAATAACGGGTCCCGTTGACTGAACCTGCGTCGAAGATGTGAAGGTCTGTACGACTACCAAGCATGATGCCTCCTCAAACGAGAACACCGCGACCTCCATACCTGTCCCTTTCAATGATATTCGAGGGATGATTGCGGCTTCCCCGTTCTCTCCAGATGAGTATGCGATGAGAATCGCTACTCAAACTGAATCTGCTCTCATCTGTAAAGAGTACTCGTCCCCATTCATTGTCTCTCCAATTACGGTGTTCCCGACACCACAGAGAACGCCTTCTCCGATGGGCAGGCGTTAAAGGTACACACCGTCAGGGCGTCGTGCAAACAGACCACCACCGTGCAGTCTACTGGCCACGGTAAAACGCAATATCGGCCGTCCAGTCGACTTGTGTCGTGTCTAGCGATTTCTCCCGCTGTCTGCCGCCTGTTTCTTCTGGCCTTTAAACAGTACCGGTGTGTACCGGTACCGGTCATCTGCGGGTGTGGTTCCTCGTGGACGACCACTACTGAACCCCCGGATAGCTGTTCCTGTAGTTTGAAATTGTCTCCAAAGTCGTGAAACGATGCTGTGAGCAATTCCGAACTCTGCAGCCACACTTGTCACACTGCGGCCTTCCTCCAACTTCCCAATGATTCGACCTCGGGTAAAAGCATCCAGATGTCGTCTAACAGATTGATTATTCGCCATTTCTCGCTGAGGCAGAAACTCGGTGTGATTTTAACTTCTATGCGGCTTGCAATCTCTTTGCCAGAAATACTGATCTTACACCGACAACATGCTTTATACTACTCAGACACTCCCCCATTACGTCTACCTGCATATCTGCGCATGTGCTACCGTACATCCCCTTACTTAATCTCCTGATTGGTCTTTCTGTCCGCTCTGCCTCTTCGTTCAGCTGATATGCTAATTTTTCGACTTCGTCCTTAATTTTTGCACACCAGTGTATATCAGTAATGCACAATGAATTTTATAATTAATTTAACAATACTATTTTAAGAACAAGTTAAATAACTACCAGCGGCTCCATGGCCTTGTCATATATATATATATATACATATATATATATATGTATATATATACATATATATGTATATATATATATGTATATATATATATATATATATATATATATATATATATATATATATATATATATATATATATATATATATATATATATATATATATATACACTCAGGAACATTGAAAATAGCGACTCAAGAAGGAAGCTAAGTACAATCGCGAAACTTTGCAAATAAGTAGAGCGTAATGTGATATACAAATGATTCAAGTTTTGTGCCAATACGCATGCTCATACACGCCGAGGTGGCGCTACAATCAGGAAGAGGGTGCTATATAAGCCAGCGCAAATTTGAAGATTCATAAACGTGACGATTACCCGTCGATTGTAGGAAGACTTTGGTAAGCGAAACATGCCAGGTAAATGTGCTAGAAGTCATTTCTCACAGTTAAGCGAGTTTGAGAGAGGCCTGATCATCGGGATAAAAACTGCAGGTTGGTCGACGCACCATGTTGCTGGCCAGGTGGATCGTTCGGAGTGTGTCGTTAGAAATTGTTGGGAGAAGTGGACACGAGAAGGTACCCACTCGCGGAAAACCAGGTCTAGAGTGACCAGGAAGACCACGAGGAGAGAGCCTCGAAGGATCGTGCGTCAATCACTTGTGGACCCCACAGTGACTCGTTCAACGATACGAGCAGACGTAGGCGTAGCAATTGTTCCCCAAACAATTTCCAGACACCTTGCAGAAGCAAATGTTAAATCCAAGCGCCCTTTCCTCACACTCCCTTTAACACCGGAACATCGGGAACTGCGTCTACAGTGGTGCCGAGCCAGATCAATGTGGAACGTCACAGATTGGCAAAAGGTTGTGTTTAGTGATGAATCCCGGTTTGTTTGGGGACAGATGATAACCGTGTACGGTTATTCTACGTCACACTGCTTGCACAGCTGGTGTAATGGTCTGGGGGCATAGCCTATGATAGCCGGTCCACTTTAATTGTGATGCATGGAACCTTAACGGGCCAACGTTACGTTGATGATATTCCTCGACCCCTTGTAGGACCTTTCCTAAATGGTCTCCCAAGGGCAATTTTCCAGCAAGATAATGCTCGTCCGCATATAGCAAGAGTTGCTCAAGACTTCCTACGTCATTTTCAGTCTCTTCCATGACCGTCCCACTCCCCTGATTTGTCTCCTGTAGAGCACGTGTGGGATCAGCTAAAACGGCAGATGCCATCGTGTCACTCTGTAAATGATTTTGAGTTGGCTGTTCAACATTTGCGGGTTCATCTGCCTCAGGACAATATAAGGTGTCTAATCAACTCAATGCCGGACAGTGTGGCGGCATGTATTGCAGCTGGAGGTTTTCGAACGCGCTATTGAAGTTGCCCAGTATTTGTGTCGTTGCACACCCTGTATTTGTTCAATTGTCTTGTTTTTGAGATGAAGGAAATCTCTCATCTGTGTCATTATGTGTATTAAATTTCATTTCAATCCGATGCTTTCTTCTTGGGTCCCTATTTTCAATGTTCCTTAGTGTATATGTAGAAAAATTAACCTTTATCTTGATAATCTGTACGGTTTATATTTTATATCATAGCTGCCGATTAATAGTTACGATATTCGCTCCCCAGTGCCTCCATTTTCCATGTATGTACGTGCATACGATTCAAGTGGTTGGAAGAAAAGGAATAAATAAACAAATCCTCTGATATAAGTAAATCCTTCTCAAATACTGTTAAGGTCCTTTTGTTGCTTTCTAAGTCCTACGGAATAATTTTATGAATAGCAGGGTACAGAAAAGATCGTACTTCGGTAAGACATATATATTTGTCCGAGCAATTAATGCTTTGGCTGAGTGAGACACTTATATACGCTGGTAGCACTTACAAACCTGTGAACAGTAGTTTCTCAGAAAAGGTACATCGCACATTAAAATTTACATTTTGAGATAAATTGATTTTAATGTATACAGTGAGACTTCTAATCGACTAGGAAATAAAAAAATAAAAGGCTCAATTTAAAATAAAAGCTACATGTTTTGGTTTATATCAGTCGTTACACTTTTAAGCAAAAACGAAGTAATTTGTTTACAATTTTCGCCATTAAAATGGGCGTGGCCCAAATTCAATGATTATTTAAAAATACGTTTTAAGGGCTTCTAAATACCCTAGAGGTTAAAAAAAAAAAGTTATTTTCAGAAAGGTTAAAATCTATACAGTTTGAAAATGTAAAAATCTCAAATTGTCAAGAAAATAAGATTTTAGCTTTCCAACACCCCTTAATAGGTTAAATTCGTATGTAAAGAGTGTTTTTTTTCCAGGTATAGAAGTTTAAGTTAGCATTTCTTTCCAAGATGGCGACCGATTTAACAGCTGTCAAGTGATTTATTCTCAGTTTGGTTTAGCAATTCATCAAAACGATCATCAAGCAAGGCGTAGATTTGTCCAATGGGCTCAAAACGAGATTGCCATTGTTCCCGATTTTCATAAGCGAATTTTGTTTAGCGATGAAGCGCACTTCTGGTTGAATGGCTACGTCAACAAACAAAAATGCCGCATTTGGAGTGAAACTAATACACAAGTGTATGTCGAAACATCGTTTCATCCAGAAAAACTGACAGTTTGGAGCGCTTTATGGGCTGGTGGAATCCTTCTTCAAAAACGATGAAGGCCACAAAGTTACAGTCAATGGTGATCGGTATAGAGCCATGATTACTAACTTTTTCATTCCTGAATTGAACAATCATGATGACCAGGAGCTGTGGTTCCAACAAGATGGCGCAACATGTCACACAGCTCGTGCCACAATCGATTTATTGAAAGACACGTTTGGTGACCGCCTAATTTCACGTTTTGGACCTGTGAATTGACCTCCAAGATCTTGTGATTGAACACCGCTAGACTATTTTCTGTTGGGCTATGTAAAGTCATTGGTCTATGCGGATAAGCCACAAACGCTTGGCCATTTGGAAGACAACATTCGCCGTGTTATTGCCGATATACGGCCACAAATGTTGGAAAAAGTCATCGAAAATTGGACGTCCAGATTGAACTGCATCCGAGCCAGCCGTGGCAGTCCTTTGCCAGAAATCATATTTAAAATGTAATGCCACAAGATTATCTTTCGAATAAAAAAAATTATGTCAATCGAATAATACATCGTTGTTTTATTGCAATTTAAAATTCTATACCTCTAAAAAACACCCAATATATATATTGTAGCTTTAGCGTTAAAGTATAGTATTGTTAAATCCAATACGTTGTAATTGCATAGAGGGGGGTGCGAAGAAAATTATGATTGAATATTGAGTCGCCTATATTGAAAGCTTGAGAAGCACTGTGCTACGGAATAAAAGAAGCATGGTCTCCAAATTTCATCTAATTTAAAGTTTGAGAGTAGACTTTCTGAAAGTCTTTCTTCTTGATGGGTCTTTACTCAACAGAAGAATCATGCCTGCCAAATTTCAAGTCTGTATGACTAATAGTTTCGGAGATCTCATGACGAGTGAGGGAATGAGTTAGTCTCTTTTGTCCTTCATGTAGAGATATAGATAGATTCAGAGATAATAATTTATTGATTTTAGAATTTAATGTAATGAATTATTAGCTTTCCTTTTAAATAACTAAATACTAACTATAATTTGTTGTTCTAGAATTTGTTTCATTATAAATAACTAAATACTAACTATATTTCTGCTGAAAATGCAAGAAAGATAACAACCACACGGAAAAATAATCATAAACCTTTTTTTCGAATTAAACTTATTCTAGTTTATATTTGATAATACTCAAAATGATTCCATTTCGTTTAACATCAGAATCTACCTTCTAGTTTTTAAATTATATTTTTTATAAAAGAACTTTCCATCCATGTATTTTCAAAATTAATTTCAAAACTGACCTTGTAGGTGAGCAAGCAATATATTCAGAAATAGTTAAGTTTAAGTCAATAAGCATGTTTGTGTACACAAACCATTTAATGATCAACATTGCAAATTTTGGTTGATTCGATAACATCCTATTCTGCTAAAACTTGTAGAATTTTCTTAACAAACAATATTCCCATATTCTGCCTGTTTCCTTTTATTTAAACAGCTGTCTTTCAATATACGGTTTGGCTCTCTCTCTCATAGATTGTAAGCAGTACAAGTGGTGTTATTCCTTCATTACATATTACAACTTCAAATTCCGGTAACGTATCATGTGTCATTATTTTGAAACTAGCTTATCAGTCGCATTTTCAGGCTAACAACCTTTTCTTATGATAATGGTAGTTTAAAAGTCTCGAACAAATCGAAATTATTCTGCCATTTACAATGCTCATTAAATTTTAAGTGAATGTTCCACAATGTTTTATCCATCTAACTGTGACATAACCGATGGATAACAATGCTTTATCATAAATTAATTCAAAGCATTGTGTACTGATTTTAATTAAGAATTGTTTTAAACTTTCAAAAGACATGAACTGAAGAATTTGGAGGTTTCGTTCGATATAACCAAAATGACTTCCGAATATTTAACAATTTGTACAACTCCACACATTTTTATAGATTTACTGATTAGGGTTTCCATTTTAATTGTTTTGTGTTGACTAATGTTATTAAGCCAAAGAACGCATCAAATTCTGATGGTTAAAAAAAACTGACAGGAAATACGATTAAATAATCAATCGTTGGTATTTTAAACACATTATGACTGTTTATTTATTCATGCTATTTTAGAAGATATTTCAGTATCGCTACGGGCTTGCCTTATTTTAGCAGTTAGTTATGTTGATATTGTTATTTATATATTATATAATTGCATACTGCAGAGAGCTAAATTTTGAATGCAAAAATAATGTTGTTTATAATAATTCCATTTCTAATTTGAAGTGCATTTAAAAATTTTCCTTAGTATTTAATTTAAAAGTCCATACAATATTCAAACTAAATATTCTCCTTCGCTCTCACCAAAAAAAATTAACTATTCGGTAAATTTTGACTAGAATATTTGGCGTTTTCCCGTAAAACGTTACATCAAGTAATAATATACAAGTTTATGTAGTCCTTTTTAAAATATTGAATATTGCACATAACACATTAGATTTTTCTTAGAAAATTACATGTAGCACTTCGGAACAATACACTTTGCATTATCCTGTATTTCTGAAAAAAATTCAAATGCAAAAACATGAAGAGATGTGCGAAGCTAAATGTAATATGGGTTGTGCATAGGTAAAAACATACATAAACAACTTGCGTATCTGGTCACATATCAAGTGTCAGTTTGCAAAAATCGCCAGCTTGACCACAGTGTCGATTACAATACAGAATTACTGATGCACAGTAGAATATGTCTTGAAGACCATAGCAAGTTGAAGAAAAGTAGTAATTGACTGTGGAACGAAAATGTGCTCTGGAAGAGCAGACCTCGATTTGCTTAATTGACGTTCCTTTTCGGGATGAGGGTACAATTCTGCAATTTGTCGCAAGTTTGACACATAATATGAGAACACGTTGACGAGGCACTGACTCACACAGATACAAAACAGATAACACTGACGGGCAGATTTGCCAAGCTGTTCGTCGAGACCCATTTGTCACAACGCGTGATATTCTAAACCACCTGACCATCTGTCAGCTGTACAACTCTGCATAATAGGTTGTATGAGGGACGATTGTGTGCAACGCAACCAGCTGTTGGACTTACTTTAAGCGATTAGCCAGGCTTCACGGTTTGAGGTGGTTTGCACAGACGACACACACACACACATTATCGGTAATTCAACATCATGCCATAGCACTACACAAGTTGTTTTGTAAGTTGTTGGCCAATTTGTGTAGGTCCTTTTCCATTATATTAATCCAACAGGACAATGCTAGACTGCATATCACAAAATGAACATTCAATAGAATTATTCTGACTAATATCCTCTCTGTACCGCAGCTCAATTGTTCTTTCTTCATTTGAACATATTAGCAGTGACGTTATAAGGCATGGGCCAACTGGGTCTGGGCCCAGGACCTCTCCATAATAGGGGACTAGTCTCATTCTCGACTCAGCTTTAATAAAATCGTGATTCGAATAATTTCAGTGGTCAAATGTTATTTTCGGTTGTATTACCCGAGAAATTGGAAATTTCGTTCACTATGTCAACTGGCTACATGTGATAACTGCCGTCCATGTATAGGCCTATGCCTACCACCTACACCAGCATTACTCATTCAGTTAAAAGCCGGCAGACGGTCGAGCCAGTCTGTGTGGTTGTAAGCCATACACATTTATTTGCTTCGGGTTATTGTTTGTACGAGTATTTGACCAAGTATGCTATGAACTGTTTACTTTTTAGGATCATAGGTGGGGACTACATTTGTGTTGGGGTCAGAGCCTACTTTTGCATAGGGGCCTAGTGCCTGAAGAAGTTTTAAGACGTCCTTGCATATCAGAGTCTTTATTGACTTTAAATACACCGGTTACTAGAGCACATACCCTACAGGAATTGAGACCTGCATCAAATTCAAATTAGTAAGGAATATATCAGGATATCATTTATGCTCTCGATAATATGCCTCGCCATTAGAGGTCTGGGTGCTAGTTTGATATCACGGGGCACACGCGAAGTTGTTTATATTCGCCAAAATGGGCGATGACATTATAATATCGTTACCTTGATATTTTTATCGTCTGGCGTTGTGGTTGCCTTGGGACTAACGTATATTATAAATAACTTTTATTGGTTTTTTCTCCCGCGGGGTAACTCTGTTGATTTCAGATGATTTTAATTCAACTTCTTTAAAAATTTTACCATTTTCATTGTAATTGTTCCATTATTTCCGTCTTCAATTTTATTTTGTTCTATTTTCTAGTATGGATATTTCTAATATGGGTTATATGATTTTTTTTAAAGAATGAGTGTTGGATTTTTAATTATCACTATAAATTGTTTATTTTTGCTTTATTTTGCTTTTTAAAAATGCTTTTTTTGAGCGTTCCTTGCTCGCTGAAATTTGTTGAAGGAACTTGTAGTTTTTAGAATACTGCATGTTTTCAGTACTTTGTAATTGATATTCATTATTAATTTTAATATACATTATGTAATTATTTTATTAATAATGTAATATAAAAATGCAATTTTTACTATATATAATAATTATATAATATTCATGATTTAAAATTTTGTTTATATTTATTTACAAATATTATTACATATTATGTTATTTATTTATAATTATTATGTAATACGAGTATTCTTATAAATTATTTTTATTTTATTACAATACGATGATTATTCTTTTTTATAATTACTATTAAATTTTTTATATGATTACTTATAATTATTATTATTAAATCATACTATATGAATATTATATATAATTATTATTAAATTATATATATATATATATATATATATATATTATAAAATTATTATAAACTGCATATAGTACTATTATTAGTAAATGTTATTTTTGTAACATTATATTGATATTCATCATTTATTGATTGTGATCTTGGTTATTCTCAGTCTCTATCTCTATCCTTTATTTGAAATACATTTCAATGTATTTCCAAAAAATTCTTTAAAATTATGGTGAATCAGGTAATTACCGCTAGGCCGCCATCTTGGATTCCAGCAACCATTCCAGCAACAACAAGCGCTACTTGGCGTGATTCCTTTATCGTGCCAAGCGGCGCTTGGCTCCACATGCCCCGGAATATCAAACAAGTTCCGCGATCTGTATAGGTGCCATTTAGGGCCAAATCAAATACAGTGCTTTATTGTACACTTTTGCTGTTTCGTTAATCTTTATATTATGGGAGAGTTACTGTTACTTCTAATAGCACAACGTGGATTTCTTCATGGTCTGGCAATTTCCTAATTAGGAATGTTTGAAAGTATGATTTAAACAGGAGAAAACTTTCTATTTAATCATTCGTAGCTCATAAAAATTCATAGCTCCTTAATAAACTGTTTTTAAGGCAATATAACAATGAACCCAAATATGTATGCAGTTTTCAATCATATTTTTAGTATTTTTATATACTATTGAAGAATCTACATGAATTTGAAGCTCGGAAATTATTCTAAATTAGCAATTTTTTTTTAGCTTAGATACTTTTTAAATCCTGAGTCATGAAAAAAAAAGTAGCACTTTAACAGAAACTCCCAAGTTTTATAGCATCTAAAATACATAAACAAATGTTTTCTTGTTACGGTCATAATTTTGTTATAAGCCTAAGTAATATGAATCATATTTTATTGAGTCAATGTCGTAAAATGAAGTGTGCGCTGCGATGAAATCTCTTGCTCACGTTTAACGATCACTTGCGAATTATTTTATGTTCTTTCATGACCGTGAATTTACGACGTTATTCGTGTTGTGGTCCCTGAGAAATTTAGATTTCATGTTCTAGGAAGGAAAAAAACTGTGTTACAACTACATCTATAAAAATGTTATTTAAAAAAAAATGCTAAAATAAAATGAAGAGAAAACCTTTAAAACATTTAAAGCGGTCGATTTTTATTTTTCCTTTTATCTTGGAATAAATGCTGCAGTTTTATTTATATTTTTATCCAGTATCATACCAATTTTTTTCAGTAATTTCGGTAACATAGAATCATATAAGACTTGAAATCTACACATATAAATAAAAATGAAGTGTCTGTTTGTAATTTGAAATTAACAGCTTTTTACTAAATGCATTTAAAAGTATATACGATACTTACATGGAAAAATCAATTTTTATAATTTTTGTCTGTCTGTCTATCTGTCTTTCTGTCAATCTGTTTGTTCCGGCTAATCTCTGAAACGGCTGGACCAATTTTGACGAAACTTTCACTGCAGATAGCTAATGATATAAGGAATAAATTAGGATACCTTTATTTTAGAAAAAAAATTAGGATTCCGAGAAAATAAAATTAAAATCAATGAAATAGTGAGCAATATCCGATTCAAATAGGGATTATTTATTTCAATAGGGACTATTTTTATTCAATAGGGATTACTTTTATTTAATAAGGATAATTTTATTTCGCGAGCCTTCTGTCTCAACGATTGCTAGCAGTTATATCAAACTTTTTTCTTTGATTAGGTTGCTGCCATTCACGACATTTCCCGTTCATGTCTTGATCCTAATGATTTTACAGTCCTTAACTGCATTGTCAAAGGTCATGCGTCCCTTTCACCCCCTTCCTTGTGGTTTCGTTTGTGTTCACGTTTCACCCTACTTGATACTTAGACATATTTTGATCCTAAAGATTTTAGTCCTCAAACCATCGACAGTGTCAAAGGTCATGCGCCCCTTTCACCCCTTGCTCTACAAAAGCAAAGAAAAAAATAAGACAAAAAAGAAACATAGATTCACAATGTAGAAGAAAAGTTTTCGTAAACACTGCGAAGTGAATAAACACTTTTTTGTTAAACTCCACGTGGACGAAGTCGCGGGTAACAGCTATTTAACATAAAATAAATGCATGAGAAAGTAATATTAACGTATTACACGTCCAGATAAAAATTATTTACACTATTTTTAGCTTTATTACACAACATTTGTAACAACGTGTTACTTTTGCTGAGCAGGTAAGTGTTTTCAAAAATCGACCCACAAAAAGTTACGGGGCGTCATAAACAATAACAATAATAAAAAAATCAGCAATTATACCTAAAGACTTAAAAGTTAGCAAACATGGTTTTTTTGTTCAGCTGAGTTATGTAAAAAACTCTTTTTTGTTTAATTTATACAATTTACGTAAAATAAGCTCATTAAAAACTTCCTTATCCTTCAGTCTGTATTTTTTAATTTTTAAATTCACCTGTGCGAAGAACGGGTATACCAGCAAGTCCCTCAATAAAATCGTAATTATCTATGTAAATTCCTCTGAAAAAAGACAGAGAATGCTCTTTCTCTATTTATGTCTCTCTCTCTTTATATATGTATATATACATTTGTGTGTATACATATTTATGTATGTATGTATATATATATATATGTATATATATATATACATATATATATTGTATTTTATATTTTGTATTATATATAAAGGGTGTTTTTTTAGAGGTATAGAACTTTAAATTGCAATAAAACAACGATGTATTATTCGATTGACACGAATTTTTTTTATTCGAAAGATAATCTTATGGCATTACATTTTAAATATGATTTCTGGTATAGGACTGCTACAGCTGGCTCGGATGTAGTCCAATCTGGACGTCCAATTTTCGATGATTTTTTCCAACATTTGTGGCCGTATATCGGCAATAACACTGCTAATGTTGTCTTCCAAATGGTCAAGCGTTTGTGGCTTATCCGCATAGACCAATGACTTTACATAGCCCCACAGAAAATAGTCTAGCGGTGTTAAATCACAAGATCTTGGAGGCCAATTCACAGGTCCAAAACGTGAAATTAGGCGGTCACCAAACGTGTCTTTCAATAAATCAATTGTGACACGAGCTGTGTGACATGTTGCGCCGTCTTATTGGAAACACAGCTCCTGGACATTATGATTGTTCAATTCAGGAATGAAAAAGTTCTTAATCATGGCTCTATACCGATCACCATTGACTGTAATGTTGTGGCCTTCATCGTTTTTGAAGAAGGATTCCACCAGCCCATAAAGCGCAGCAAACAGTCAGTTTTTCAAGATGTAACTGTGTTTCGACATACACTTTTGGATTAGCTTCACTCCAATTTCGGCAGTTTTGTTTCTTGACGTAGTCATTCAACCAGAAGTACGCTTCCTCGCTAAACAAAATTCGCTTATGAAAATCGGGAACAACAGCAATCTCGTTTTGGGCCCATCAGACGAATCTACGCCTTGATTGATGATCGTTTTGATGAATTGCTAAACCAAACTGAGAATAAATCACTTGACAGCTGTTAAATCGGTCGCCATCTTGGAAAGTAATGCCAACTTAAACTTCCATACCTGGAAAAAAACACTCTTTATATATATATATATATATATATATATATATAGTGTGTGTGTGTTTATAAATGAATATAGAAGTTTTAACGGTTTATGGTATTTATTACATTTAACTTATTAGTATAACTCATACATCAAATGAAAGACCAACTGAAACAATTTCGTTTTCTTGCATGTCTGGGCACGTATATATTAATTTTTTCCCCTTCCCTGTCGATCAGCGTGCTAGTATAGAAATGGCGATTGGTGAACAGAGTTTGCAAAGACAGAATTTGCTATTACTAAGCAACAAGCATTATACTGTGGAATGGAGCTATATTATATCGCAACTCCTCCTGCTCTCGTATTTGGTCGTTTATTCTTCACAATGCAGTTGAAATTCGGAATAGATATATCACTTTCATTGCCCAGCCAAGTTTCTGATAAAACTAAAATATTTGAATTTCTTATTACTGAATCTTGTAAGTCTACAGCGTGTGCTGTAAGACTTTGGCAATTAAAAGTAAAAATCGATAAACCTTGTCTGTTCGTTATGAAATTAATCAAATCTTTATTGATAGTTTGTAATTTGTTCAATGAAAGTCGTTTAAACAATATTTGATTTAAAAACTCACTTCTTAAACTGGATTTAGAAATTCCATTCGATTGAAAATTTAGTAAACACAATCATTTATTGCCAAACTATTGCAAGAAATGTTGTGTTGCCACTTAATTTTTAAAAAATAGATTTTTTGAGTTATTTCCTTAAAATAATTTTAAAACTGTATGTCCAACAAACTCACCTTGAACTAATTTTTGAAAGATTTTGAACCATTTAAATGCCTACTTCGGGTAAATTAAAGACTCACTTCTGATTTTTTTTTAATTCATAAAATGGATTATATTTTGACTTATAGGTAACGTAAAAACAAAACAAAGTATGTATCACAAAGCTAAAAGAGGAAAGGCCTGTTAAAGCTGCTGTTGAATGAGGAGAGGGAGGTGGGTGCTAGCTCAGGGCTAATAGACAAAAAACACAAAATAAATTTTAAAAGCAGTAAATTTTAATCTATTTTTTAAATCTTTGAACAGATTATGGATAATACTATTCTACATATGGAAAAAAAAAAACGTTTCGTTAGATTATTTTCATAAATAATGAAATTATTAAATATTTAACTAAATTTTTATGTATTTTTTGAAAAATTGCAAAAAAAAAAAAAAGATTTCGTCATTTTTTTTATTTTTATAACTGATTCTAAAAAGAGAAAAGCATGAACTTGTTTAGAATAAAATATCAATTCATTAACTCGAAAGGAAACTTAAAGGGAATGATTTAGAAACCATTTTTATAAAAGCGTATCAATTTTGACTCATTTAAAAAAAATCGTAAAAAATAGAAAATATCATTATTTTGATAAAAAAATATATACCATATCGTGGCGAAAAGAATGATTTTTCCGATTCTGTAATTATCTTTTTTCTGAGATACATAGTATGAATTAGGTGGCGTTTTTTAAAACGAGGGGGAGAATTCGGAACTGCATTCATTTCTACCTTACATTCATCGCTAACCGTAACTGGTAACGTGTCACGCGTAACAGAAATTTCTCCCTACCGTGCCATAAGAAGTTAACTTCAGAAAGATAAAGCCAATTCATACATATGTCAACAAAGAAAACGTTTATTTATTTACTTTTTATTACATAGTTACCATTAATATAAATATGCATATACATATGGGCAGAATCACAATATTAAGTGCAAAATAGAAAGCGATTTTCCATTTTCCTTTCTATATATAGTGTTGGACTATTCTTTTTGGAAAAATTTATTCATTGATTGAATTTAATTATTCTAATTAAATAGTACAATAAAAAGGAAATCTCTCATTTTCAGAAATTAGGCCATCCCAGGTGGAATTCGAATTTGAATTAGAAGTCCAAAGCATTATCCATTGCGCTACGGGAACACAATGAGCAATTTTCCAGCTTATATTTGTTGTTGGTTTACTATTTTTGTTATTATTTATCCGTTTTTAATTTAACTATTGAATTAATATTTGAAAAAATCTGTATATTAACATCAAGTGTCATCCACTAAAAGTTTTTAAAAAATGTATTTGAACTTAAATAGGTAAATAGAAAGTATTTTATTAACGATTGAAAATTTGAACAAGATATATTCTTTTATATAAATATATACATAGGGAGAGAGTGAGATAAAATGGTTGCATGATTATAAAAAATATATACAGGGAGAGAGGGCGATAAAATGGTTGCACAATTATAAAAAAATATATATTTTATTTTACAGAAACAATTTCTTTTCAAAAATATGGATTGCAAATGCATGATTTCAACGTAATATTAAATTAAGAGAATATTCTATAGTTCCATCCTATAAAATTAATTTTCCTCTCGGTATCAAGAAATAATCTACATGCTGCTTATACATTCCGACATGACAAGCATTCAGGTTCCACAACATGGCATTCAATAGAGGAAGTTAATAACGAACGAAATTCTTCATTGCAATCAAAACCTATAGTTGTGTTTGTGCTAGGCGTATCTAAAACAACTACTAGTTGTTTCAGCTACTACTAGTTGTTCATTGTTGATTCAGTTCGTAATAAATTAGTACACTTCTTATCAAGTAGCGATAAATAAATGTTACTTATTAGTTTTATTCCTAATTTCAGTTTGTATTTTTATATGTTGTATGTGCTTACAGACTAAATTTTCACTTTACACTAATTTTAATCTTTTTCAATTCCTACTATTAGGTCAAACTCTCATATTTATTTATTTATCTTGGTGGAACTTTCAATCGTTAATAAAATACATTTAAAAGCGCTCAATTGAGCTGGAATTTTATATACATGATTATTTTGGAGGACAATACAGTAATTTAATTATAATTAATAAAAATTAATTGATTAAAACTAATTATTTAAAGAATAACAAATACAGCCACGCTGGCATCATTTTTAGCGACTTAAAGGAACTTGTGTCAAAGCTGGAAAATGTTTTTTTTCTCACGTTTTAAAGCATTCAGCTGAACTGAAATTTTAAATACACGATTGTATATGTATTTTATATACACGACGATTGTTTTGGATGACAATACGATACTTTAATGATAATTAATAAAAATTAATTACCAATTAAAGCAGTGATTCTGGCATATGTATGTATTTATTTATATTAATAGTAAATATTTAATAAAAAAAGTAACGAAAATAAAATTTTTCTTTGTCGATATAAGTAGGAATTGACTTAGTTTTTTCTTATATTACTTATTTGTAATGAAATTGAATTGTTTTACAAATATGTAAGATTTATTCATGTAATAAATAATAATACGTAAATATTATAAAATGTATTGTATGGGAAAGTATGAAGAAAGTTTTTTTCATTTTTCCTGGTTTTTTAAAGTCGAGGAACATATCCCCAAATTTCTCTGAGTCGGATATATTTTTTTGCAATATTTATTTTGGCACAGTTTTTCAAAGAACGTATCTACCATGTAAATAAATATTTGGTTGCATACATTTTCTAGCAGAACGTACATGTAAGTGGAAACGTCGTTAATTATTTTAATAGTATTTAATACTTTTTAATAAACACATGTAAAATAAAAGGTACGATTCAAACATTGAATAGAAATTTACACGAAATGTATTCTTATTTAGATAAAGAAGATAAGAGGATAAAAATATCGCCATATTTAATAACCTATGTTTATATATAAAAATAGATAGAAGTAATATTATAACATTAGTATATAATTTTAAAATACTTAAATTTAAATTTAAAATTCATGCTGTTTGCTTTAAAATCCATATAGGCACCACATATATTTTATCCATTACTCTACGTAAGCACTTTTAATGTTATTTAGGTAAAGAAGATAAGATGATAAAAATATCGCCATATTTAATAATCTGTATTTATATATAAAAATAATACATAGAAGTAATTAATATTAGCATAGGATTTTAAAAATATTTAAATTTAAAATTCATGCTGTTCGCCTTAAAATTCATATAGACACCAGAGATATTTTATTCATTACTCTACGTAAGCACCTTTAATGTTATTTAGATAAAGAAGATAAGATGATAAAAATATCCCCATATTTAATAATCTATATTTATACATAAGAAGAATAGATAGAAGTAACTAATATTAGTATATGATTCTAAAATACTTAAATTTAAATTTAAAATTCATGCTGTTTGCCTTAAAATCCATATAGAGACACAGATATTTTATTTATTACTCTAAGTAAACACCTTTAATGTTCAACGGTTTCTGATCTATGGGTGGTCCCCTCATTTGCCAGATATGTCGCCTAATTAGTATCGCTGGAGCTGTGTAGGTTGGATATTCACTGTGTTGTGGTTGAGAGTACGGCTGAATTACGGCATCAAATAGAAGCAATATGGAGCGCTATTCTATCTCATAACATTTAGAACTTGTGTAGTGTACAGGCTATCATTGCCGTGTGCAATAAAGGCATACGATAGAGTTTCATGAAATTATTTTTATTTATTTCTCTGTAAATTTATTTTTTTATTGCAAAAGAAAAAACTTGTAAAAGTAACACATTGAATACAACCTCAGCACTCTCTTATTGTTCTTTCACACTGTTTGAATGTTTACAAACAGTCGTGTAATATATAACAAAAACTAGATGCTATTAACGTTTAATTATTTACTTCAAAGCAAAAAGCAAGCAATTAACGATTAAAATAGTAAAATTGAACCATGGTTAAATGACGAGGACATCACCTGAGCTGACACATACTTTTTTCAAATTTTCACCCTACAACAAATTGAGAACCTTCACAAAGTATATTTTGTGCAGGGGTGGTTAAACCCTCGACCCACCTTCAATAATTTTCCGCTCCCCAAATTCATTGCAAAATACGATTATTTTGTGTAATATTTTTTGTTTTCCGTGTATTGTTTTGAAACAAATAAGTCCCATTAATGTTTCTATTTCATCGCGTTGCTTCTTATTTTTTTGACACCCTTTTGTAAACTTCACTTGTATGTATCGGAGTTTTTGTACTCAATTCTTACCCCCTTTAAAAAAGTTCAGATTGATTTGAAATGTTTTCCCTTCTCCAGAACCAGTGACAGTACAATAATTTAATAATTTTGCTCCATTGTCCTCATCAGGATCATCAGGACTAACGATTTCCCATTTTCAGATTCCGTGCCTCATCTGGAGACCATTTTCAGATTTGGCGACTAAGAGATTAAATCAGAGCGGACCAACTTCACCGGCTGTTATTTTGAGAAAAACGCTTTACAAAATTGTGGTAATATATAAACTGTTCTTTTTGGAAGTTTGTATTATAATATTATTATTATATACAATATGTAATATTGAATTGATATTTTTCTTGATCTACAAAAAAATTTTAAAAAAAAATCGTTTTTTCATTTTTTTGTGGGTTGGTCCACTTTGGCTCTCAGCTCCTCAATTTAGTTCGATTAACTATAAAAAGGTTTGTTTGAGTTTTTGTAAGCTGAAATTTATTTTATACATACTTGGAAGTGCATTGTAGCATTTAAATAAACTTTCAATTTGAAAGATCTGGAACAAAAGTTGTGAGTATTTTTAACTCAACTTATGCCTGAGAATTCTTTATTTTTTTTTTTTCGAAAATGAAATTTATTAAAAATAAATTGCTCAAGACTTAATGGACGAAAACCAGCATCATGTGAATTACGATGTGCAAAACAGACGCATTGAGATCGACTTTCAAAATCAAGTGGCAGAGTCGAGAGAAAAACAAATATCTCACTAATTAAATAAATTAAATATTACTTGATCATAATATTATTATTATTGTATTAGCTATATTTGTATACATGAAAGATTATGAAAACGATACTAATAATTAATTCATTTTTAAATCTTCACTCCAGTAAATGTTTGTCATGGGACCATATATTATATGAAGATATATATTTTTATATATACCCCACCGGATTATAATGTTTTTCGGAAATAGCCAGCAAAGTCATTTGGGTTGGCCACCCCTGCTTTGGTGGTACAACAAATCGAACCAATGTCTCACAAAAATACAGCGAGTGCGCGACTAGGGATTGCAATACCGGTATTCACAAGCTTAACGACCGGTTTTTCGGCTTGTACTAGAAATTTTTAAATTTTCTCCTCAATGTTTTCAGGGATCGCCAACCTACCAAAAAGTATGTGTTTTTGTTTTTATGTCTACCTAATGGGCGAAATTAATTAGACTGTGAATATAAAGTTGCATCATTCAATCAAGAAAAGGGATAAAATATGGGAATTAACCAAGGAGGAGAGCCAAAACTATTCTATTACTACTCGGAGCGATACTGCACATGCGTCGGATTCGTAGTCTAATATTCGTATCTGTGAAAACAAGATTGTAGTTGTGAAGAAAGTGCTTAATATTTCGATATATATATATATATATATATATATATATATATATAGTTTGTATCATATATTGTTTGTTCACATTGTATTAGCATATCATACATGTATTTGCAAATCATCATGATTCTATTAATGAAAATGAAAAAGAAGAAAAGAGACTAACCAATTCAAGTTTGAGATCAAGTTTATAGTAAATTTTCATATAATTATTTTACCCACAAACCTCATTCACATTCAGAAGAATTCCGTACAATTATCGAAGATGTTTATGGCTAATGTCGGTAGTGAAAAGGAATTGTCTCTTGAACAAAAATTAGAATTAGCGATAGCTAAAAAAATTTCAACAAACCAAAATGCAATCAAGAAATTAGCTATATGCAAAAAAAAAAAAAAAAAATCTGACGAGAAATGGATTTATTTGAAGATGATAGATTTAGAGGTAAACACTTGGAAAAAAATATATCACGTATTGCTAACAATACCACAAACTAGTATAGATGCCGAAAGTGCTGGTAGCTGGTAATTTTCGACAGCTGGTTATTTTTGTACATAATTACCTACAAGCTTAATGTCAGTACAATTAATGCATTATGTATTTTAAGATCACATTTCAAATAATAGTACCACAAACTGAATAGTGATATTTACACTTTTTTGTGATTTAAATAAACTAGATATTCCTTTACTTTTTGTAATTATGTATATACTGTTATAATTTAAAAATTAAAAAAATATTTCTTGTGATATTTACACTCTCTAATAAAACAAAGAAATACCTATATTTTCTCTCTTTTCCTAAAACTTCAGCTACCGGTATTAAAACCAGTATCCCAGTATTAAGATCTAAGAAATACGGAATACTGGTTTGAACTTTTGGTCCAATATTGCAATCCCTACGCGCGACCCTAAATTCTCGTTTACTGCGGTCAAAACCCGAAGTAAGAATATATTAATATTATTCATTATTTTAAAAATCATAACTTAAATATAGTGTCATACTCAATGACTAATTGATGCATTAGTAGCATTCAAGAGAGAAAAAAATTTGAAAAAATTTGCTTTCAGTACAAAATTTTTCTGAATACTGATCAATTAACTAAACACTAAGTAAAAAATACATTTATTTTTTTTTTTATTTTCACAATGTATTTCTTTATGTTTTAAAAATTAGAGCCTCTTAAGAATTTGCAAATAAACGATAAGCACAAGGTAATATACTAGCAAGGGAAGAACAAGGCATGGTAGTAGTATTTAGAGTTGTGGTCTTCAAACTTTTTCGACTCGTGGAACGCTTAATTATACACAATACCCTACAAATTTAAAATTTACCGATTTTCTTTTAGCTTTTTTCTTGTGACCCACCAAATAGACTCCAAATTTCAGATTCATTAACAAATTAGTTTTTAAGATATTTAAAGTTTTCTGAGCTGTGGGTTTTGCTTTCGATTTCATTTAAAGCATTTTTTCACTCTTAAATATAATTCATTTAAATATTTTTGAGCCGAATCAACTATTTTAGTACGATATGTATTAATTTCAATTTTCATTAGTACAATCATTTCCGCTTGATTATATTTTGAGTTTTTTGAGATCTCATAATTAATTAATTAATATTGATTTCAAAGTCAACTTTTTGGCTGTGAAAATAGTTTATATAACCTCAAAGCCTTATCACTAATTTTTTCCAGTTGAGAAAATGCCATGTCCAAAACCTTCTCAGGTTACTGTTACAATATTTCGATGAGATGGAACACTACTGAAAAAGATGTATCTAAAAATCCGTCCTTGGCTGGTACTACAATTAGACTTCCGAATACAAGTATTGTGCTGATAAAGCTGAATACTTCCTTGATATACCAAACTAAACTACACTAAGCATGTCGCAGTGCTATATTGTAGTATTTTAAAGTCGTACAACAAGTGATATAAATTCCTAAACTGTCCAGATTTAAAACTGAAAAGATTAAATTTTATTTACCAACCTGGCAATTCTTAGCCAGTATTTAGTAAGTTTAATTATTATTTTGTACATAAATGTTGTGTGTTTAAAACTTTTGGGAAAATAATAGGTCAAGATGAAGCTGCATATATATATGTATATAAATATCACTATAAATATTTTAATAAATTTTGCTTAAATCAGAAATACACAATTAATTTTATTAATAGTTATATGAATAAAGCTATTCTATAAATAGTAAGGATTAAAATTCCTTAAAATAATATTAGCTTATAACTATAAATTTATAATATTTCCTAGTTATAGTTACCTCCATATTCTATTGTTAGATAAAATTACCTATTATTATTTAATTCATATATACTCTAGTTCACTAAAGTTATGTGGTAGTTTGTAACTCTCCTTTTCATTTTTATTTCCGTTATTTTTATACTTTTGTTAAGTGCTACGTTTCAGCCATTCACATGCTTTGAATGTCAATTTGAAATACATTAATTTTAAATGAAACTCGCATTATAAAGTATTACTCTATACTCTAGTCTTATACAAATACAGTTTTTTTTTCTTAAATTTATTTTTTGAATTTAAATTTTTCAAAAATTTATGGAATGTATTTCCATTAAAGAAGCTTCATCTTTTACAACCTGGGGAAATTATTCGATGCAAAATATTTCTCTCCTACTCACTGAAAACATTGCCAGGAGCTAAAATGCTATGATTTTTTTTTCGAAAAAGTAAGATTAATGTAAAAAATGTAAGCTTGAGTATTTTTTTTTTATTATTTATTTCAATTTGTGAAGCTCAAATATTAAAAATTGAAGATACATAAAATAATATGTATTATTTTTTTTATGTGTTCAAATATAAGTGACAGCAACTTAACCCTGAAGCTGCTCCCTCACCATCTTGACTACCTAAGGGTGTTGGAGGAATAAAAGCAGAACGAGAAACGTCCATATTAACAATTATTTATTTGCTCCAACATACCTACCAACAGCACTTTAATATCTAAGTGAATGTCAAAGGAGAAAGTAAGGAGTTTTAAGCAAATAGGCGTAAGTAGCTAATTTAACTCAACCGAATCTATCCTTGATTTCAAACCCCCATCCACTAATTTAATACAGTGGCAAACACCAATTTTAAGCTGCGAAAATCAACTTTAATCAATCTCACCTGCATAGCGAATATAACAGCTTATTAGTTCCTTCTCCTACAATTACAAAACTCTGACTTAATGTAGTGGAACTAATCTAAATATCAAGGTTTTCTTCTTGAGAGGGATGGCTGTGAATTAAAAGCGAATGCTAGCCCAAAGATTCCCCAAGAGGATTTGTTTAGAGGTCACGTATAAATCCGTCACAATAAGTTATAAATGCCACTTCAATTAGATCAAATAAATTTTCAAAAACTAATGTCAGAAGATATTAAAAGAAGATTCATATGTCATTAATACGAAAATAAATATTTGTTTTCATTTTATTTTCAAAACATGTTCGAAGCAAAATAGTTATGCCGAAAACAAGGATATTACAACGAAGCAATCTTCCGGTTGTTTGAATTGGCGTTTTGGATGTTTATTTTGTATCTTTATCGGAAATTCCAACGTACTTACGAATCATAGATAATAAGTTTATTTTTCCAGTTTTATCAAAGCGCTTTCAACAAAATCTCGACTTAACACATAACTAACTAGTTAGCTGCAAAAATATGCGTTAGTCAATTTATGTATTAATATTTTTCAATATGCGTCCTTTATACGCCTTATTGCTTTCTAGTTGACCTTTTCTCCATACGATGTTTTGAGTGATATTTACTTTTTTAAGATCGAGCATGAAATCTTTTCAGTAGGAAATCGGCACGTAGAAGCTTCCATTTATTTGTTTTGTTATTTTTAACTTGTTTCCTGTCTGAAAATACTAAAGACTAGAATTTCAATTATCACAAATATGCAAGTATGTGTTACTTTTAGAGCAGTAAACATAGATCAGTAAATATAATTTAAAAATATCATATTTCCTTATCCCCCATTTATTTCACACTTATATTCTCAGGAATATTTTTAAATGTACCTTCGAAATATCTTTCTAAAGCTTCATTCTATTATATATATACTTTAAATCCAGAACTTATGTTACAATAATATCACATTCTGTCTCATAATAAAGTGTTAAAATTATTATTCTGACGCATTTATTTGTGAATCTTCATTAAAAGGATTAGAACTTGAAATTTTGACAGATTTACTAGCAATTCCTCACAGATAAATTTCTTAATAGCTTACACGTACTTAATTGAAAGGTTGAAACATTCCTTTAAAACAATTGAGTAATTTCTAAGCATAACTAACATTTCCTTTCATTTCAACAAGGGATTATATATATTCCATTCTGTTTTTCTCGATTTTTCCTCATAATTAAATTTAGAAAAGGTTTAATTTTCTCTCTTCCTTGCATCTTACCTGAACGTAGCAAATGCACAACTTTTTGCATGTGTTAATAAAATTATTAAAATAAAAGATTATTTGATCTATAATCCAATTTTTAATTAATACAGCTATAATTTACAAAACGATTGCAAAGTTATAAGCACGCAGACACACACAGTGAAGTTAAACATGTTGATATAATAGAATGCATTAGAAAAATTTAATAAATAAAGGCACTGAACGTGTCTTTTTAAGGTATCCGACTACGTTCGGAACCGTGATTTTGCAAAAGCGTATAAATGGATAATAGTTATGATATTTAGTGTCACTTAGATTAGAAAATGTATATAAAATTGTTTTAAGAATATTATTACAATAAAAAATTATTTAAGTACAATATTTTGACAAAAATGAACATAGAATGACCCATTTTCAAAATATTTTCTTTTTGTGAAAAATGCTTCTATTTTAATAATATTTTGCCTATATATAGCTCAGACCTCTGTTCAGAGGCTCAACCAGGATTTTTTAAATATATATATTAGAAGTGGTTTTATCCATATTTTACTACAACAGAGAGAAGAAATTTTAAGATAACAATGGCGATAATTATTTCAATTGGTAGTAACTCTGAAAGTAACATGAACTTTTCAAAAACCCTAGCTCAGACTCTCTCGAGAAGTTTTTACTTTATATAAGCAAAATATTATTAATTTAGAGGCATTTTTATATATAAAAATTTTTTTTGTAAAAAGGTTATTCTAAGTCAATTTTTTGCCGAAATATTATATTTAAATAATTCTTATTATCAAAATGTCCTCAAAACAATTTTGTACACATATTCTAATCTAAGTGACACTAAATATCATGAAATTATCCATTTATGCGCTTTTTTAAAATCACGGTTTTGAACGTAGTCGGATACCTTAATTATAATTTTTTTTATCTTATAATTGATTTGTAATTTCTTACATTCATATATAAAACTACGTGCTTTTGAAATCCATCACTTGCTTTATTTTTTTCGAAAACATTTTGCTGTATTTTTTAAATTTTCTGTGTGAAGTATCTCGTTCGATTCAACCTATTTACTTCGAGACAAATTTAAAGCATCTTGCCATCGATTCAAAGATTTCATTAAAAGAAGACATGGAATTTTACAAAATATAACAATTCGTTCATTTTACTGATATAACATTGTAATGAAATTTACAGTAATTTTTATTTAAAAAAGAACACCACGAGATATCTCGTCACTGAATAAAATTCCTTTGTCGAGTTAATAATAAAAATTCCGTTTTTGCTCTCTTAGATTTTGACTTGAAATTTGGCACGCATGTTATTTTTACGGAATATAGGTCCACTGAACATTTGTTTTGCGGAAATCCACTTGTTTGGTTATTGGGTTACGAGAGTGCGAAAAATTATTCTACTTTAATTTTTGAGATTATTAAAAATTATTAATTAGACGTCATGTCACACACATTTTTATCAAGAGGTGAGAGTTACAGTTGTAAGTTTATTTTGCAATACAATCAAATTCTTAATGCTACAACTTAGATATCAATAATTTATAAACCGAGTGTCCATATTTAAACTTGAAATTTGCAAGTAGTCTACAGCAAAAACTATACAGTGGAAGTTCATGAAAATTGGGTAATGATGGATTGAAATGAGGGGAATTTTTCTGAGGGAAAACAAAACAAAGATTTTCAAAAACCCCACCCTTACAGGTATCATAGATTTATTAAGAACATAAAATAATCTGCACAAGCATACAAAACATGCTCCATATGCTATCCACCATGGTGTGCTATCATATGGAAGCGTAAAATTGTATGTTCGACTGTTGAAAGCAGCAAGAACTGAGGAATGCTGCGCACAAGGCATTTTATGCTTTTTGATGTGTAACATCTTTCCTCTCGGTTGCTGGGTATTTGTTGGGAGTGATTTCGTGAAAAGGGATCGATGTATGTAACAGATTGTGACGTAAGCGTACGCTACTTGATTTGACCAATGAGAGTGCGTGACTGTGTCTTTTCGTTACCCTCGCATGGGGATCCAACTCTAGTAGCCATCAAGCAGCCCAGCGCTTGACTCTAAATCCGTTAGTCACGATATTGGGGGACATAAGTGTGGTAGAATGCTTATTTGAAAATGGACAAACAGTGATTTCGGTGGTCGTATACATTTCTTCGAATCAAACGGTTCAAAAAAAGTAAAGATTACCTGTATTTTGTACTTTTACCATATAACGAAGGTGGTTCAGCTCTTTTAAAATAATTATCACTCGCTTCCCCTGATTTTGAGTGGTGATTTTGACGTTAACTTCAGTTTGCCAAAAGCTGAACCGCTCATAGCTTTTATGCATGATAACTCAAGCTCGAAATGAACACAAATTAGAATGTTTCGACTGCTAACAGTGGTACTGTTATTGACGCTGTTTTTTTCAACGGTTTTTAAATACTTTGAAATCCCAAGTATATGTGTCATATTTTAGTTATCATAAGTCTATTGTCTCCGCGCTTCCCCAAATTGAACGGAAATAATTACTTTTGATAAAATATTGCATTCCTCCTTTAGTGGATTAAATACGAATTTCATTAAAGATATAATTATTCGATAAAAAATTATTTCCAATCATACCCGATTCATATTTTTTTCATGAAAAAAGTTAATATTGCGTATTTACCACGATAACATGTCAAATGTTACACATAATATGTGACTTTTAAGGTCGGTCACAGATGCGATGGGATCTTCGTAGACAATGGCCTTGAGATATCTCCATAGCCAAGTGGTAAATATTCATTTCGGGGATCCAGGAGGCCAAGCTGTAGGTTACCGCACGCACATAATTGTAGTTTCTGTAGTTTTACTGTAGTTTCGACATTTGTATGTACCAATAGTTTATATTGCACTACGTCATCTAGTGGTGATTTTGAAACATGTTTTTTTTCTACCCTCTATGAAATTCCCATCATTTAATTCGACCGTTACTCAATTTTAATGTAATTCTGATGCATAGTTTTTGCTACAGACTGCTCACAAATTTCAAGTTTAATTTTGGGGACACCCGATATAAATAAACTGTATAGATTTATACAACATCATGAAATACACAGTGAAGCAGGTGGGTAACGGCTAGTATGTATGTAAAAAAAAAAAGAAAACAATTTTATTTCGCTTAAATGCTCAAATAAAATACACATGCCCTTCAATTAGAATCAAGAAATCTTGAAAAACAAATCCAAATGAAAATAGAAAAACATTTTCGCGCTGACGATAAAAAAAATATTTATATATACATAAATATAAATACATATTCATCCAACAAAATATATTCTTTTCGTTTGAATTGAAAACATGATGAGCGCAAAATATTTATATTCAAAACAAGGATGTTACTCGGAAGCAAGCGTCTTGTTCATTGAATTTGTATTTCGGGTATTTACTTAGTGTAAATATGAGTCTTTTTATCGGAATTCCAACAGTCTGACTAGTTTTGGAGACTGATAAGTTTCTAGTTTTATCAAAATCTGTTCCACAGAATCTCGTTTTACCACGTGACTGAGTTACATAGCAAATGAAAGATATCGTAAAACAAAGCATGTATATTTAAGTACTATTCAATTCACATACACTCTTTCTCTTTATGCGTTTTGCGGTTCTCACACAGTTCCACCAAGCGAAGTTTTGTGTGATGTTTGCCTTTTAAGAATGAAACAAAAAAATTTTCAACTTGAATCGGTATATATATATTGAGCTTGTATTTATTTTTTGCTATTTTTAATTTGGTTCCTTCCTGTGAATATCAAAAGGCTCCAATTCCTGTCTACAAATATATGTAAGTACGTTTTCTTTCCAATGCGGTTAACACTGGTCAATAAATATATAACCTTTAAATATATGTATATACTTATTCTTAATATCTATAGAATACTTTTTGAGTATTGTGAAGTTTTGATTCTGCTACTAACATAAGTTAAGCGTGTTTTGACCCTGCTACTAACTTAAGTTAAGCGGGGTTTGACTCTGTTGCTAACTTAAATTAAGTGTTTTGACTCTGCTGCTAACTTAAGCGTGTTTTGATCATACTGCTAGTTAATAACTTCTATTTTTTATATGATAAAATTGTTACTTTTGAATAAATCCTGACATAATTTTAAAATATTTAAATAAATGATACATGTAACTATACTTGAAGGAGATATTTAAACAAATTATTGATCTCATCATATATTATTTGTTAAATTTTTAGTATTCAATTTTTTACAGTTATTTAACCTTACTGTCTACTCAAATACAGTTTATCCATTATGTTGAAAAGGACATTGCACAATGGCTTCTCATTTAATTTATGTTTTCTTTCTGTAACTTTTGCAGAGTAAAACTTTTACAGAGGGTATGTGTTTATAACTTCATAATAATACAAATGTGATTTTCCAAGATTCTCCTAAAATTACGGAATGTACAAAAATTTAAGAAAGCAACAGGTCAATTTTAAATAACTGTACGGTATACATTTAAAAGTTTAAAATTTGTATTTATGGTGATATGGCTATTGTTTTACAATTTATTGTACCTTTATTCATTTTTACTTAAATAGTCAATTTCTAGAACAGAATTTAGAGAGAATATTGTAGTCTAACAAGGGAAGGGCCCGACATGGAAAATTCATTTGTGGACGAAACTTTGTGTAATAGAAGTACTCCTTTAGGATGTTCAACCCTCAATGTAATTGCGCCGAATGGACAATCAGTTCGGAGAAAATAGCCATTGAAAATTATGCTTAGCATATATATATATGCATAATATATAAGTTTAATCCAGTCCCGTTTGGGCAGTGGCTTACGTGGTAACGTACCCGCGAATTGAGTCGTTGAAATAGGTTCGACTCGAATGATTCGTAGTTTTCTGAAAAAATTAACTTGATTATTTTTACAATTAAATAAAGTTATGAGATACTAAAAAAATAAATTAAATTAATTTAATAAATTTATAATTGCAAAAATAATTAAAGGAATTGAAGAAAAAAAAAACCCAGGTAATTTGTCGCTCGACTCGAACCCGATCCAACCACGTGGTAAGCAGGTAAAGAGTGAGCGAGTATTAACGTAGCCCTGTTCAGTTACACGAGGGCTTTGGGCGACGGACCACTTAGTTTTGAACCATGGTCAAGGGACATGGATGACACCTACCTCTCCTAACTACCACACCATAGGAGGAGGTTTCAGCTCTCAACAGATAAAACGTGCATCGCTCCCCTATACGTTGGGTCTTTTAGTGGTACTGGGGTTGAACACGTGACAAGGCCAGCCACGATCCGATATCTTGACCACTCGGCTACCGCGGCCACACGCAGATACGTTACCACCTAAGTTACTGCGCCAAAGAAAGTCGGTTAAAGTTATTTGTTTATAAGTTAAGTATAAATTTCAAAGGCTTTTTACTCCGAATTAACTGTCCATTCAGTGCAATTACATTAAGAGTTGAACATCCTATTATAACACAAAGTCTTGTCCCCAAATGGATTTCCCATGTCGTATCCTCACCTTGTAAGTATGATTTTTTTTTCACTTTTCTGATAATCGACGAATATATCTGAAAATTACCTTAGTTTCCAAGAGATGTGTTTTCCTTAAATTTGAAATGATTAATTGTAGCAGTCATCACAAAGAAATTGTTAGCTTTGGTGCTATAGACATTCGGTAAAATTGATTAAGGGAGCCGGGACGCTCTCGATAGCGCAAAACGAGCAAAATTTCGATTTTCGAAGGAACAGTTTTTCAAAAACAAAAAGACTCCATAAAAAATCTGTCACACAATTTATATACTTTTCTTAATATACTATGACATAAAATTTTTAAATATGTGCAATATTTTTAGAAATGTAAGGATTTGAAAAAGTACACTTCCAAAGGTGCTTTCTTATAAAGGGTGTTGATTAGGTATCTGTATTTTTCCTTTTATAACATACAAAACCACAAAACATATTGTTTTAGTTACACAATCATACCTTTATTTAAAAATGATCTAGTTTTTATTATATGTTTCATTGCTTAGAACATTTTTCTTAAAAAAATGTGAATCTTGGATTATTGAAATTTTGATAAAAGCGGTAATTTTTTCAGAAAATTAGCAGTAAAAACAAAAAATACTATTATTTTAGGAATTACATTAGTAGCATTAAATGCATTATTACTATACAAAAGCTCATACCAAGTTTCATTAAAATATAATGAATGGATTTTTCTTCGAATGTACCTAAAAACTAGAAGAACACATTTTGAGAAATATGAAAAAAAAAACTAAATAAAATGGGGTATAGCTTACTAAAATGTGATATTTTAAAAATTCCAGATTTGTATTCATATTGCATGCACTTTTCTAGAACAACCTTATTCATTTTATTTTGCTTTTTTCAATAGTCGTGGCCTCTTTGTTGGCTATTTGAATCGTCAACTTGGCTTCAAAAAATCTAACTTTGTCAATTTTTGGAATGCTTTCACAAGTGTGTTAATCCCTGGATTTATTTTTAGTTCTCTGAATACTTTGTTCTTGCATGTGCAACTTCATTAAACATATCAATGCGTCCATTATACCCATTTACATTTTTTTTTGTTAACAAATGTGTTTTTTGGAACTTGATTCCATACCCAGTTATTGAAGCTTTTATTTGGATTCTGAGTATGATGATACAAACATTTTGGTAAAAGTTCTCTTTTGAATCTAAGTCTCTAAATGTATGTTTTAAAAATTATGTATATGCTTTTAATCTTATCAATAACTGGTTCTGGGAGGGAATGCTTGTAGATGTACTTTTCACCTGATATAAGAGATTTGTTGTAACCGAAATAACTGCTGTTTACATTATAAAACTACAATTACTCGGTTGTATTAAGCTTTAAACCTATACATGTTATACATTTTTGAAATTAGCATTAAATTTACTTTTTTAAAGATAAAAATGGAAAAAATGATTTCAGAAGGTTAAGAACGTCTTGGCTGCCTTAAAGGGTAAAATTTAAACTAAATAATATTATTGTATTAATATTTATCAGGTAAGTCGTTAGGTGATAAAAGTGTTTTCTTTGGGTTCTTCTGTTATATAAAATAAAGTGTATGTGTACTTATGTACGCACATATAAGAAGTTATATTTCTTTGGCGTAACAAGATAGAAATCTTTCAAAAAATCTTGAGCAGGGCAAGCTGGGCCAAGAACGAAAGGCGGTCACGAGCAGAGTTGAAAGATACTAACCTTAAGTCAATCGGATCAGCCAAACCCGAGATAATCCCGAGTTTAAAAAATTTTATACCCCGCACAGAGACAATAGGACCAATAACATGGGTTTTTTTTTGGCACATTGTATCTGTAGATGAGGTGAACAGAATGTGACACCTGAGACATCATATTGAATGTCTCTGCGGGAAGCATCGTTCCCGGGAAAATAAAGACATCTGTCCAAAGAGCCCTCGAGTTATGGTCATTTTAAACTAATTAAAACAATTAAATAAAAAAGAAGTAGGGCACCCAGCAGCTCGAAACTTGACCTGGTTGTGAGGAAACACAAGAGGGAACCATTCGAACCGTTCCGGAGTCTGTAGTTACAAATGGGGCGGACCTAGCTCGGGAAAAGGATACGAAACTAACTCCCCCGGGGAGGGGGAGAACAACTGAGACATAAATGCTCACGTACATCCCAACGATACACAGAGTAGCACGTAATTTCAAAGTTTCATTCTTCTATCTCTGTAATTTCGTGATGTCATCAAAAGATCAAACCCCATAAGAATAATATGGGGAGTCTAATTTTAGTCATAACGCCCCCTTCTAGGCTCACTATCTACACACGAATTATAGCAGATGAAAGAGCTCAACAAGGAGAACCTATGATTCGAGTTTCATTAACGAAGCTAAAAAATCCTCGGAGATATGCGAGATTAAAAAAAATGTAAATCTTTATAATAATTTTAAAATGTTAAATATAGGTGAAGAGAAATGGGGTTATGGTCCTGAAAAAATATATCTTGGATTCTCATAGGAAGAACAATAGAATCCAGAAGATGCGCTCAACCAAGGGGGCATAGTATTCGAGTTATTACTGGGGAAGTCCTGTAGGGAGGAGCATCGGAGGGAACCCATTCAACGTAAAGCTCGCACCAATACGAAAATATTGCGTACCTCCAAAAATCAAGTCTCAAGCTCAATTACTTAGGGGGGAAGTGAAATCTTTTCCAGTTCCCATAGGATTAACATGAGAGCACGATATTTTAGTGCTTAAGCCCACCCCATACCTTTACAATGGGAAGGAAGTAGATGACTGGATGGGTCTTGACGAGAGAAACATTTGGTTCAAATCTCAAGTCCGAGACTTAAACAGGAACCAAGATATTGTGAGTTTAAAGAAATTTAAAAAGTTTAAAAAAGTTTAATTCAATTAGAATTTATCGAAGAATCAGCCCTATGAGCATGAAATTATAATAACGGAAGAGCAGATAAAGATGCATCGAATGGACTGTGAGAGGTTCGGATGCCGAAAAATTGGCCAAAAAGCTGTAGATGAGGGGATACACCGGGGGATGCGTCCCAACAGATAACAATAGTTATAATGGTCCCCCAAATATCAGTCTTCTAGCACCAAAAAAGCATGTTAAAAAATGTCCTTCCCCATAGGAATAACATGGAGGACTGAAATTTTAGTGTGCAAGCTTTCCCCTATCCCAACCACAAGCACATAGGTATCAAATGCATGGGGGGGGAAGGCACGCCAAGTCGAATGACACGCACATAGTGTCGGTCTTTTATAACGGTGAGCGCGTGCATCGTAAAAATTTACTCTCACTTTCCCCTAACGCGCCAAAAGAAGTATAACTTCAAAATTGAAATTATGATGCGTGTTTCAACAATTACAATATTGTTTTTCCGTTTATCTATTGATAATACTGCTGATCTTTTCCCTTCAGGTAGGAAAAGAAAATGGGGAAAAACCCTCTCTCTCTTCCCCTTCCCCCGTCTAAAAAACCAAGGAGTTAAGTCAAGTGTTTTTTTTTTTCCCGAAAGGTTTCAAGTGATTAAATTTTCTGGGTTTTGACAGACTGCAGAATATTCAAAACTCAATTAAGAGGTAAAGGCACTCTTTGGAAAGTTTTTGAATATAAGCTTATTTTTAATGTATTCTTCTCCGGAGAAATAAAGACCGCCTATACATTAATGAGAGATGCATCCTTATTTAAAAAGCGATGGAATTGTGACGGGTCTACCAGCGTTCTTTCCACTAATAGTCCTCTTGGGGAATTCTAGGACATTATAAATTATTATATTATAAAGTTTTCTCCCGAAGAAGAAAATGTGATCATGCAAATTAAGACTTGTGTATAAAGTCTAGGCTTTCAGGTTAGAGAGGGCAATAGGGTAGACGGCCAGCACAGGAGCATAGACGTATTAAACTTGAAGTTAATGGTATATATTTAGTAGCTGATAAGTGTAATATTTAAGTTGACGATCGGTCACTTAAGAATAAAATTAGATTAGGTAGAGCTAAGAAGTCAAAGCTATTGAATTGACGTAAGTGTTCTAATTATTTAAAGTCTTCTCATGTCTCGCGTATCTCGTTAATTGCTCTTCATATTTGATAATTAGGTGCATCTCTTAACTTTGGTTGACTGAATTTGTGTTGTTGTTGGTCCTGTGAATAAATTGAGTTATTTTGAATATGACTAGTCTTCCTTCCATTTCTCCCACCCCTTTAGGCGCGTCGAGCAGACCTTTATCGAAGGATAATGCTGTGATCCGAGGTCTTACCAGTGTACTATCGTTATAAAAAAGTATTAATACTATGGTACAAAAACTATCCCAAGACTATCCAAGTATTTCTTTAAATTTAATGTAGCTTCTAGACAAATAAAAATTATTCAAGGCATATTGCGTACAGGAGCTTACTAAGCGACCAAAAGCGCTTACTTGTTTGCCTTTTTTTTTAGTCAAACGTTTCTTTATAAGAACTGGGTGGTGGTTATGTGGCCAAACAGTTTAACACTCTACAAAAGATGTTTTATAAATTCATAAAATACTTTTTAGCTCTAGAATGTCCGTCAGTGTCAATTTGACACCGGAGGGTGTTTACTTTGTTCTCCTTTCCAGATTTTTGCAGGGAATTTGAAAATTATTCGTGACTTTTAATCATAAGTTACCTTTTCCTTGTAATTGATTTAAAAATTCTATCCATTATTTTCAATAGGATTTCTCTCAGTATTATAAGTAAAACGCGGTAAGGTTGGCTAGCCAGAAAACGTTTTAAACCCACTTTTATATAAATTATCTACACTATTAAAATCCGAAGGTAAACAAACCTATCTATCTATTTATATATCTATCTTTGAATCTATGATGCCCTAACTTCTCACGAACCACACGATGCAGAAACTCGCCGAAGGTACCAAAATTTCGGGAAAGATCCGAGGAATCCGTTTTGACCATTTATTTTTTGATATTCCAATTAGTTAAAAATATATTAATTAAAAACCTTAAAATGCATAATTAGTACCATTTTTCACTACCAGGGGAAAACTTTTTTTTCCAGACGTTTTTAAAACGCGATCTATTTTTTTTTTCATGAGACTCAGACAAAAAATAATTACAGATTCGGAATGATCATTGACTTCGCCACGATATGGTATAATTTATTTTACAAAATAATTACATTTTGTATTTTTACGATTTTTTTAAAATGAGTCGAAATCGATACGTTTTTATGAATACGATTTCTAAATCGTTCCGCTTGCATTTTCTTTCGCGCTAATGAAAAAAGTATTTTACTCTAAAAAAGATCGTTAAAAACGTTAGTTTCTAAGCTCGAAACTGAAAAGGATATTCAATTTCGAATTGTGTTATTTGTTAAAATTTAAATTTTTTTCGGGCTTCACTTTTAAATTAATGCCTTGAAACTTCATATTTCGATTGCAAACAAAGATCATTTTTAAGCGAAAAATGTAACAAAAATAATGCTTAAATATTTCTCGCAAAAAGGAAAGAAAAAGAAAAACACATTTTTTTTAAAAAAAAACATAATTTTTAATCTGTAAAAAGATTGAAAAATTACGGGTTTTTTGAAAAAAAAAAATTGAGTTTTTCGCTTATTTTCCCCTTTTTGCTAGAAATACTTAAAAATTATTTTTGCTACATTTTTTTGTTTAAAAATTACCATTGTTTGCAATAGATATATGAAGTTCGAAGGTATTAACTTAAAATAAAGCCAGAAAAAAAACATTTCATTTTTAATTTGTCACTATTTTGTATATATATGTGTGTGTGTGAGAGATGTTATTTTTTTTTCTTTTTACAAAACGACGAAACTTTGCATATAAATAAATTAATTTAAAAAAGGTTTATATTGATTACTAAATCATATTTCAAAAAATTACTTACATATATGTCTAGGCTTTCTCCCATAATGTTTTTTTTCTAACTTATATATATTTATGTTTAATCAAACATTCAAGCGTTCAGAAAAAGCAATCGTTTCAAAAGTCCCACATCGAAATTTGAAGCTATATCTTAACTGTGAGGAGGGGAAGACAGAACAATAATTTTACACTAAAAAAACTGTGTTCGGGATATAGAGAGGGGAAAGAAACCTGTTCTAAATAAAAAAATAAGATAGAATGGAACACATTTCGAAAAAGGGAAATTTTGTGACAAAATTTTTGAAATCATTCACATTGTGAGCGTACAAACGCACACACAGAAATGCTGGTGTCATGAGGAAAAGAGAAAGGCTGAGAAACGCCGGGCTAAGTGGTGGAGGGGGGTGGAAGTCATTTTGAAAAAGAGTATTAGAAGTGCTGATTTTGCGAACGAAAAGGAAAATTTATAAAAGTAGAGAAAGCCCGTGAAACATCGGGCCATGCAGGTAGTATTATTTATAAGAGCTGTTTAAAGTCATCAATGTTTATAATGTCGCAGCATTGATATTTTTGGAATTCTAATATCTTTTTCTAAATTCCAATTACTGTTCTTGAATGTTTCATTTATCTTTAGTGTTTTAGAGATTTATGTTTCTATAGTATATAATAATTAAATAAATATATGCAAAGTAACGAAGTACCGTAAAATCCGGCGTATAACACTCACCTATTCTTTCAAGCTGAATGTTTTAATTTTTAGGTATATTCGTAGCATAACACGTACCCCCTTTTTCACGAAGAAATCCGAAATATTTGTATGCATTGCTTTTATGTTTTAGTCATTTATTTGAGGTGTTATATCCCAAACTTTTGAAAAATAGTATTTACTTCTAGAACTGCAACTTGAAGTAACTGGTGTTGATAGATGAAGAAAGGCAGATGAGCTCGGATATTTTATTTATCTTTCAACGAGAACTTCCTTTAGTAGAAGTGTGTTTAGTTCTATTTTTCAGAAAAATAATTTATGTCTATATTTTTAAGTTCAGATTTTTAGTCTTTTATCCTGTTGTATCTGGCAATGAAAAAAAAATCATTGGATGGATTTAATGAGTTGCCTTTGAACTGTAGAACCAACAAGAAAAAGAAAAATATAATAATGGAATGAGCGGAATAAAGATGTTCAATAGTTTCACGTTCTGAAATGGATGTAAATTTATTTCATTTTTAATCATCGTGCAATAATTAACACCATAAACTGTTTTAGTTCATAAGACAAGTCATTTCTTCCATATAAACAGTGTTTCGATACATGTAAAAGTAATTTTTTATTTATGCTAATCTCTTTTGTTATTTTTAAAGCTATCGTTTTTATACTCGGCGTATAACGCGCAACTTAAAGTTTCGATCTTATTTTTTGCGTTCAAAGTGCACGTTATACGCTGCATTTTACGTTAATTTAATTCAAAAAATACGGATAATAATATTATTTCAATTATTTTCATTTCAGACTTATTTTGAATCTTTTACAAAAGTTATCTTAAAATGTCAAGATCTCTACAAGTGGGTATGATGTCTACGGAATCTGCATTGCCTCGCCTTCAGCAAGTGAGTCTTGTCGTAAGTGGAATTGAAATTTGCAGTGATTCTGAAGTCAAAGCTTTAACGGAAAAATATGGACTAGCCGCTTGTATTTTTCCCAGCAAAGAAATACGCAAATTTCTGAATAAAGACTCGTCAAAAGTCTCCTCTCTTGAATTGCAGATGAATGCATGGAAGTACGATTTCTATGGCTATCAACCAAGTAGTCTTAAAATAAGTGACATCACAGAATATTACAAAGAATTAAATTTCAATGAATCGGGACTCACAGAAGATGCCTTACCTTGTATTAAGTGGGAAGAGTTGATAGCAAGAAAAATATCTAATTTAGCACTTTCAAACTGTATGAAAAGGAAACTGACACAATTAATTCGTTCTCTCAGCTTGGAAATAGATAAGTGGAATAATGATCATTCTGATATTCTAATTCGGACGTCAATAAATTTCCAAAGGTACTTCTGCTGGAAATCGGAAGGAATAATTGACAGGATAAGAACGGCAAAATCATTGCTAGACAGTGGACCATTGAGTATCAGAGAACGCTTCAACCTAGCATGTCATTACTGGTTCATAAGGGATATTACCTCTCTGTGGAGGTACTTGAGTGCTGCTGACAGATATAACATAAATATTTGCAGCAAGAACACCATTCAACAAGCTTGGTTGGAGGCCTTGAGAGGTACATCAAATATACGTTGGTCACGTCTTGCAAGACTTTCAATGCCCGGTCATCTGAATTTGAGATCCTGTTTTCATCTGTTATCACGAACAGAAAAAGTACGCTGGCTGAAAACGTTCATACGTTTTAGAATTATAGAATATGCTGATGTATATTTTTGTCTCTCTAAGGTAAGACCTGTTGACCGACAATACGTGTTTGGAATGTTTTCTAGTCAAGTTCTTGAGTATTTCTTAGAATTTCCCTTGCAAGATGACTTTTTGCGTGTTTCGAGTTGCATGTGGCCATTTATGTCACCAGCAAATTACATTCATATCTTAAATATCATTATATACCAAAGAATAATTATAGGTTGGGAAGACTTTAACTACGTCCAGCTTCTTAAGGAGTTTTGGGACCAAAGTCCCTTGAATTTTAAGGAGAGTATAAAGGAGGAGAGTATTTACCAAACTGTGTTATCTATAATTCGTTCCGAGGGGAACGACCAATCCGAAAGCGAACGACTTTTAGAGGATTATAAAAAAGAGCATTTAACCTTTCAGTGTTTAGGAATAAAATACTTTGTATATAAAAAAAACCCGGTAAAGGAACGGGTTCCTCCTCCTGAATCGGAAAGTGTTACAGTAAGACTGAAAAGGATTTTTTATACCACTTTAAAGTTTTTCTTTTGTTTTGGTTGTAACGTTCTTTCCGAGTAGATGTAATTTTTTTTAAAAAAATGTAGAATTATTATGCAATCAACTTATTCATTTCATTATTTGAATAAAATTACATTATTTTGTCTTATCCTTTTGCTTTTGAATGTATTTCAACTATGCCGATTTAAGTTCACTTTTGGCCCTGGGCCAAAAGATCTACGGACCCCCTTAGCAAAGGTGGATCAAAATTTATTACCAGAAAACCTGGTTAAGTCCAGCTTCTCTGGGCCCTTTTGTGCCTTTCCGGGCCCCTGGGCGCCCACCCTAAGCACCCAATGGTTAAACCGGTACCGTACTCAGACTCATTCACGTACTGTTCCTCTAAATTTTGCTTTTAAAACAGCTTACACTGATGCAAAAAAAAAAAAAAAAAAAAAACATTAAAAATATTGATGAAATGCAGCAATATAAAAATGACTAGACATATTTCTTCTATAAATTTCTTTTGCAGTTTCCCTTATACACCAGAAATAGAAATGCAACAAAATTGAAATTAATTGTAATTTATGAATATACTTTGAGCCTTCTTAAAGATGTTTAATTCTAAGCATTAAAAACTATAAATGACATCATTTTGTGCAATACATTTATACAAGTATAAAGTTATACCAATGTGTAGTATGGATGTATCCTATTAATTATTTGGAGTTATATATATACTGAACACGAGTTTTTTAATTGTTATTTAAAATTTAATTACAATTTTTTTATATAAATATAAATTTATTACTTGAATGATCCTGTAATGCTTGAATTTTTTAAGTTTTTCTAATTTGTATTTATCGTTTTATAAACAATGCAGTAAAACTCATAGACAACAAAAAAAAAGAAATCCAGTCTCAAGATATCACTGATAGATTATGGTCCATTATGTGTTTATGAGAAGAAAAAAACTGTTCCATATTTTTTTTATCAATGTGCAAGAAATTTTATAAAGGTTCTCTATTAGATTTAACATAAACTCATCATTATTCGTAATCAGTATTTTTGAATATTCTCATAAGGTAAATGTATTATTGGTTGAAGTTGGCGAAACTTTTATGTTTTATCCATAGATTTCGTGATACCGTATTTATACTGGAATCTAAGTTCCTGTCGATTCTAAACCACACCCCGAATTCTCTACACGTTTAGAAAAAAAAAATAACAAATGTGTAAAATGTTCATCAACACTTAAAAAATTTTAAATAAATTATGAGAAACAATGAGAAGTTAATAATTAAAATTTATATGTTCAGTATTAAAAACTGTCAAACACATACATGAGCCTATAATTACTCTAACTGTTATTGTACCTCTCATTGTTACAGCTGATTTCGGAAATGGTGCCAGCGTTGCCATTTTCCCACACGGAGTCATCTTACGTGCATTTGTAAAGCAGTGTTTTTTTTTTTAAAGACGGCATTATAGAAGAACGTAAAAAAATCATTAAAGGCTGTTAAATAGTTATAAGCAAAAATCCTATAATTTTGTTCATGCCTGTGACCAGTGGCGCACACAAGGGGGGTGAGTCCTGGGAGTCTGGACCCCCCCCAAAGTCCCTGATTCTTTTCAGATTGATTATAATTCTAAGTATATAGTACGTAAAATTTAATTAAGTATTTATTATTAATGATTAATTTTATTAATTAATGCTAATAGTTTATTCAATAATTAGTTTTTTACTGTGTTTTGTTCCCGAAAATCGACAAAATCAAAAGGAGTATGATACAAGAATGGTGAACTTTTGACCCCGGACCTTCCCCACCCCTTGAAAAATTCCTGTGTGCGATACTGCCTGTGACGTATATTTGTTTCATCCATGTCAAATTTTCAGTGGCCACTGCTCAGTTTCCGGTTATTTCTGTATGTAAAATTACCTCCATTTTTATACTTGCGTCATAATGAACTCGTATTAATGCCGTTACCGATATCTTTGATGTTTAGGTGATTAAAAGGAAGATTATACAATTTTTTTTAATAAGTACCAGCTCACAACGATATTTAAGATAGACTGAATACTAGATTGATTGATTGAATATTAACGTCGCACTGTTCAGCTACACGAGGGCTTTTGGCGAAGGACCACGTAATTTTGAACCATGGTCAAGTGACATGGACGACACCTGAGCTGGCACCCCCCTCTCCTAACTACCACACCACACCAACGGGAGGACGTTTCAGCTCTCGACAGATTTAACGTGCATCGCTGCCCTACACGGCGGGACTTTAGTGGTACTGGGCTCGAACCCGTGACAAAGCAAGCCACGGTCCGATACCTATATCATTCGGCTACCGCCGCCACGACTGAATACTAGAAATAAACTGCGGAGTGGGCTAAATCATCGGTGCAAATAGCCAGAATAGACTGTTACACTTTTCTTTTTGAAAGGGAGGGGGGGCTCAATTTCCACCATCTTACAAATGTTTTGCTTTCCATTCTAAGCTGATCCCGATTTTCAGTAGAATTAATTCTGGAAAAATAGTGCTGCTTAGATTCAATTAAATTCGATATACACAATTCTTATGGAAGTTATAGGCTTTGTAGAAAACACTAACCTCCTTATCCTTTTGAAAATGTATATATACCTATTATGCTATTGTTATATTTGACTATATATATATATTGGAGGAATAAATCCAAACATATGAAACAGCTAAAGTATCCCATATAAGAACAACCTATACATATCTTTTTATATACAATTTGCTAACAATACGTGTAATTCTCAACAATACCGTAATCATTATAGGTTCCATCACACCAAACATATCATCCAGTAAGAATTTAATGATGAGATAAAACTGATCATATTACGAATTATATCATAACGTTTCTCGCACCTAAAGGCCACTAGTGACTGATTGGCTTAAAATTTGATCAAAGCTGTTTTTAGCTTTTAAATTTTGAAATTCTAATTAATGCCTGAAAAGTGAAAGAAGAGAAGAAAATTTTGATTTTATAGTTCAGAAATAATTTAAATATTCTCTAGTATTTCTAAGTCTTCTCTAGTACCTAAATCTTCCAGCTTAAGAAAATTTTCCAAAATTGCTGTAATTTCTAATTGCATTTGTTTGCCTGTGCAAAAGTAATGCAATATATGGATGGTCACAATTAGCATGAAATCGATTTTTTTTATTTCTACAAGCTCTGTTTGAATAAAAAGAAATAATGATGTTTTACGCAAAGAAAAATTAGTAACTTAGCATTTTGAGAACCGAAATTAATGCTTTAAATGTATAGTTGGTCGTCTATTCCCATGTTGAAACTAATTCTGGTCAAATCTTTAAATTAAAGAAGGAACATTTAAACATAAGATATTTTATTATTTTTTCCCTAGAAATATATATAAATTTTAAAATTTACGAGAAATTTTGCAATTAATAGGGTATTATGTTGTTGTTACTTTCTATCCCAGTTGATTGCCAGAAGCATCTTGATCAAGTTCATGAGCCTATGCGTTCTTAAACAATGAAGAACTGTAACAGCACTTGAGAGCAGCTGGCTCTTATGGCAACCAATGCAAGCCAATATGTGGGCAGGAGCGGGATGAGTCACATTGCAATTCGGACAAGAAGGATAAATTTTAAAACCAGCCACATGCCATTGAGATCATGTGTGTCCACAGCGAAACCTAGAAAGAGTAGTTTCATATCGCCAACTGCCAGTCCCAAGCAAAGCAGCAGCAGAATGGCTTCCTTCATACCACTCATGTACGGGAGCATGTATCCAAGAGGATCTGATATCTCGTTTGACTCGCATAGCAATTTCTGAAAAAGTAAGGCAGCCATCATGTGTAGGATCTTTATGGCTGTCTTCATAGGCCAAGGCATCTGCAATATCATTCCCGTTCTACGGTACCCACTGAAAAAAGATTTTAACATTGGCACTCACACACAATCTATTTAATAGCTGGACAATTCTCGTTGTTCTGTCACTATGCCTCCACCATTCAGATAGATGCTAAATAGAGCTGCTGCTATCACTGAATATCCAAAGATCTGTGTAAACACTCATTAAAGCAAAATTTCAAAGCCTCCTCAATAGGTAAGAGTTCTTCTCGAAAAACTGAGCAGTAGTCAGGATTTCTCTACTGTAGGGTGTTAACATATCAGAGCTAAAAGTCATGAAGAAGCAATCTACAAATACCCTGATGACAATAACATTGCGTAAAAATGTATAAATTAGCTGTATATTATCAAGACTTTCATTAGTATTGATGTTAACCATATATAAAAACGTTTGTAATGGGATTTTAAGCAAAAGATAACAATTATTTGGATTCCTCACACTTACTTGCCTGATATACTTGATAATTTTCTTTTAAATGTCTAGCAACATCTTTATAACAATGCTTTTTAATCTAGAGCAGGGGTTGTCAACTCCACTGACCTTGCTGAACACATAGAAAAACATTATAATCCTCGTGACACATACAAAAATATGTATCTTTATATAAGATATGATCTTATAAAAACACATTTATTGGAGTGAAAATTTAAAATGGAATGAATTACGAGGTGCGACTCCCACACACACATGAAAACGGGGTTTGTCCAATAAATCATTACACGTACAGAATCAGTGCTCCGGGACATTATCACCTTCAAAGTAGTTCCCTTCAGCATTCACACACTTCTGCATTTGTAGCTGTCATTGCTGGCAACAGTTCTGGAACTAGGTTTTTGGAAGGCAGATTCAGGAGATTCTCCGTTTATGTCTGAGCCGTTTTAACTGAGGTAAAATGGGTTTCCTTTCAGCATGTTTTAACTGTAGGAAATAAAAAAGAGTATCATGGGGTCGAATCAGGTGAATAAGGAGGATGTCCCATCACAGTAATGTATTTGCTGGTCAGAAATTGCTTGAAAGATAGGGCCAATAGAGCGGATGCATTGCCTTGGGGCCACAGCCATTCACCACTTCCTATTAATGGCCCTTTATTTCCTAATTTTTTCGCGAAGTGCTTTTAATACTTCAATGTAGTAGTATTGATTAACAGTCTGATCACTGTTGTGAGGGAGAACCTACTCATATCACGAATTTCGGCTTTGTTTTGCTCTGTAATCACTGGTCTTGGGTGCCCAGCAGGTTCATCATTTTTCACACTGACCCTATTCCCTGAAAACCTCTTATAACATTCAAAAACATATGCACTATACAATGTTTCATTTCCATAATCCTCAATTAGTATTTGAAATGTCTTCGTGGCTGATTTCTTAAGTTACACAAGAAACTTGACATTAGTTCGACATTTTTCCGGCAGAATGCAGTTGCACGTGTTCACTTCTCAATGACGCAGTACTCCCAACTGGCGAGTTAGATTAAGATGAACCTAGCTACATAGACAGAGGAGGTGCGTGGAGTGACATCACCAAAACAGTTCTTTCCAACTTCCCTCTTTCTTCAAGTTACACCCCTAAGTCTCGTTTTGTGTGTGTGTGTGTAACACCTAGTGTTATTGTTTTCATTATTTTTCATGTTTTCAAACATGCAATAGATAATTTAATAATAATGAAATAATAAAATATCCCTAGCTCTTGCAATAAGAAGAGCGATAAAATTATAGAAATCAACCGTGATGTTGCTGGAGAGGGGGTGGGGGTCGCTGCAATACAATACTGCTCACTTATAAGTATGTATAAAAACAAAAACAACATAATAAAATAGAAACGGTTATGCAATATAATTGTTACAAATCACTATATTGAAAACAAAAATGGTGCACAAAATAATCGTCTTTTGCACATTTAAATGAAAGTGGAGCACGCAAAACTATTCAAGGCAAACCGCGCGTTGAACAGCCCTGTTTTAGATATTATATTGATGATTTTAATAGCTTAGCTCAAGATGTCAAACTGAAAGTCTAACTTGGGCCAGACAAACAAGCTTTAACTGTAGATGGTCTGCAAAGAAAATCAATATTCATAGAAACGTAATTTTATTTCAAGTAATAAACATAAATGAGAGAACAACAAGTAGAAAAAAAATAAAGTCAATTCCCCCCTACTTAGATAAACAAAGAAAATTTTTATTTCAGCTACTTTTTATTAAATAGTCACAATTAATATAAATATGTATATACATATGATAGAATCACAACATTAAGTGGTAATTAATTTGTATCAATTATCATTAAACTATCGTATTGTCATCCAAAACATTCGTGTAAAAAAATTTCAGTTAAACTGAATGCTTTAAAACGTGAAAAAAAATATTTTAAAATTTTTAACCAAGTTGCTAAAAATGAAACCAACGTGGCTGTATCTGTAATTTTTTGAATAATGAGTTTTCGTCAATTAATTAAAATTAATCATAATTAAATTATCGAATTTTTTCTCAAAACAATAGTGTATAGAAAATTGCAGCTCAAACGCACGATTTAAAATGTGAAAAAAAACCCTTTTCATATTTTGACACAAATCGCCTAAAGTATCGTTAAGTCATCAAAAATGATGCCAACGTAGCTGTATTTGTAATTATTTGAATAATTAGTTTAAATCAAATAATTTTTATTAATTATAATTAAATCACCGTATTGTCATCCAAAATAATCATGTATATCAAATTTCAGCTCAACTGAGCACTTTAAAATGAATTTTATTAACGATTGATAACTTCACGAAGATAAGAAATATAAATCTATACAGAATTGAGCTAATAGTAGGAATTGAAACAAATTAAATGTTTACGTCCTGACATTTGGCATTCCTTTACTTTGCTACTAACTTTATTATTTCGGGAGAAATTTTAAAATTTTATTATGTATTAGTGTGCACCTATATACTGGACAAGCCACCAAAATATTTGTTAAGGGCCACGAGTTTGACACCCCTGCCTTAGCTTGAGGGGGTCTGGCACGAAAATTTTAGAAAAATCATTTATTTTTACATTTTATATTTTCTATGAGTTTAAATATTTCTGTTTAAAATTACACTGGTGTGCAACAATTAAGGACGAAGTCGAAAAAATAGCATATCAGCTGAACAAAGAGGCAGAGCGGACAGAAAGACCAATTAGGAGATTAAGTAAGGTGATGTACGGTAGAACATGCGCCGATATGCAGGTAGACGTAATGGGGGAGTGTCTGGGTAGTATAAAGCATGTTGTCGGTGTAAGATCAGTATTTCTGGCAAAGAGATTGCACGCCGTATAGCAGTTAAAGTTACACCGAGTTGCTGCCTCAGCGAGAAATGGCGAATAATCAATCTGTTAGACGACATTTGGATACTTTTACCCGAGGTCGAATCATTGGGAAGTTGGAGGAAGGCCGCAGTGTGACAAGTGTGGCTGCAGAGTTCGGAATTGCTCACAGCATCATTTCTCGTCTTTGGAGACAATTTCAAACTACAGGAACAGCTATCCGGGGGTTCAGTAATGGTCGTCCACGAGAAACCACACCCGCAGATGACCGGTACATTGTCTTACAGGCCAGAAGAAACAGGGCGGCAGACAGCGGAAGAAATCGCTAGACACACGACACAGGTGACTGGACGACCGATATCGTGTTTTACCGTGGCCAGAAGACTGCACGGTGGTGGTCCGTTTGCACGACGCCCTCTACGGTGTGTACCTTTAACGCCAGGCCCATCGGAGAAGGCGTTCTCTGTGGTGCCGGGAACACCGGAATTGGAGAGACAATGAATGGGGACGAGTACTCTTTACAGATGAGAGCAGATTCAGTTTGAGTAGCGATTCTCATCGCATACTCATCTGGAGAGAGCGGGGAAGTCGCAATCATCCCTCGTACATCATTGAAATGGACAGGTATGGAGGTCGCGGTGTTCTCGTTTGGGGAGGCATCATGCTTGGTAGTCGTACAGACCTTCACATCTTCGACGCAGGTTCAGTCAACGGGACCCGTTATTGTAACGATATTCTTCTTCCATATGTGCGTCTTTTTAGAAGTTCTATGGGTCTGCAGTTCCTTTTCATGGACGACAATGCACCATGTCATTGCACAGTAGCTGCCGAACAGCTCTCAGAGAGTGAGGATATTGAACGTATGGATTGCCCGGCACGATCTCCGGATCTCAATATCTTCGAGCATGTATGAGATTTTCTAGGCAGACGCTTGGCAGCTCGTACCTTACCACCAGTAACGATTCGGGAGCTTCGATTGGCGCTGCAAGACGAATGGGCAGCAGTGCCTCAACAACTTGTTGACACCCTCATTCTCAGCATGGGCAGACGCTGTGAAACCTGCCTAGCAGTCAGGGGAGATTATATCCCCTACTAAAGACCGGATGTTTCTTGCTGGACACCCATCACAGTAATGTTTCAGCCTTCAGTCGCTTTGCGCTCCATGCTACTTTTTCAATCAAGCTTCTTTTTTATCCCTCTTATTTCACTTTTAGTAAGTGTTGCTTACATTACACATGTCCTTACGTATTGGGGATCTTACGGTATTAAATGTGTTGATTTGGAAAGCTTTTGTACAAAGTTATATTGAAAAAACCGTCTTGCCCTTAATTTTTGCACACCAGTGTATATATAATATTAGTAAATACCATAATTTTTTATGTAATTGTATGCAGTAATTTGATTATAATTATGAAAAATTAATTGATTAAAACTCATTATTCAAAGATTTATAAATACAGCCACGTTGGCATCGTTTTTGGCGACTTGTGTCAACTCATCAGTCACGGGTCGTAACACATCAGAAGTGTAACGTGCCCTGTTCAAAGTTCCGTCAATGCAAACAAGAGGTGACTCAGGCATGTATCCAATAGCACCCTATACTATCATGACAGGTGATGGGCCAGTATAACGATGACGAAAGCACGCTGCCAATGTGCGTTCACCATGAGGCCACCGAACATGGATGCAACCAACTTGATGCTGTAAACAATCTAAATTTACCTGAAAAAATGATGCCTCACAGCACTATCTTTCTGTAATTTAAATTTCCCGTCTATAGCTTATCGCCTTCTTGGTGTAGCAATTGTAATGGTCATTAGTGTACATTTGTATAATAAAGACAGAGGCGTAACTTAACCAGTAGAAGTTGGCTTCTACAATCCGATGACAGACTGAACCTACTTTCATCTGAGAATAGTACGCATGCCCAGTCCTGTTCAGTCCAATTGTGATGCTCACGACACCATTGCAAACGGGCAGTACGGTGCTGTCTGGTCAATGGGACACACACAACATGTCTGCGTGCGTATAGTCCTCCTCCCCTCAAACGTCTGGCAACAGTTTTTCGGGAGATCTGCTTTCCTGAGTCAGCAAGAAACTGATTTGCCACCTGCTGAGCTGTGGTGCGCCTGTTCCTTTTTGCTGATAGGACTATATATCTGTCTTCTTCAGGCGTCAGACTTCTAACACGACCTCCCCCGTGCCGTCTACTACACATTCCAGTAGTTTTAAATGACTTCCTCAGCCGTGAAACAAGACTGTGAGCGATGTCGAACTCCCTGGCAACATCTGTTATTTTTCGTCCTTCTTCGATCTTTCCAATAATTCGGCCACGCATAAAATCATCTATGTGATGTCGGGAAGACATGCCAAAAATTTTAAGTTCGTCTATTAAATCTTTCCTGTAAAACTTTGACTTGAAACAACAACTCTCCACGCGCGTCAAAACCTTTAAAGCTCTTATGAACGCTATCCCGTGATGAGCAGACGTGGAAAAAAAATTTGCATACTCATACTTCTTCTTGCTAATATCCCGCACTTATTCTAATTTTCCACATTTTGCTTCCTTTCATTTTGTGGTTGCTATGGATGATATTGTTATCCGTCCTTAGCAATTGTCCAGCAGTGTATGTTATAAAAAAAATTTGATTCCTCTATTTCTCAAACTTAAAATGCATGGTTTTTTCAGAAATCTTTTTTTATGCCACATTAGGTAATGTTATGGAAAATGCACTACATTTAGACATGTTTTAATTCCATATTCGCAATATGTTTGAACATATCAAGGAATGTAATAATCCTCATTATTCAGGTATTATTGCTTCATTAATCCCATGCTAATATGATTTCATCAATGCAAACTGTATTTACTGGAACTCTGATAATGTGTCACTTAAATGTCAAAGCGTTGTTTGAAGTGTCTGCATTGGCAGGAATAATTCAAATATCCTATTGTTGGTTAATCGGCTTTCAGTGTCAGTAGAGGCTTTATAATTTCATAGTCACGTGTTATTATCATAATAATTCTAAAACGTCCGCTTTCGAACTGTTATTGACACAGGTAATACGTTGACTACATAGAATCATGATCTTATTACAAAATGAAACTCTTTAAAATAATTAAATTTGAATGATTAAATCTCTCTATCTCAAAGAAATCTTTAGCTTTAAGGTATCCGATTGTTTACAACAATTTTTCTTTTTTAAATGATTGAGTTATGGGGATTTTTTTTCTAATGCTTTTTAGATTTATTTAGTACATTTAAAGAAAAAATGCTAAAACTAATAAGAGAAAAAAAGAAATTATTGTTACTAAAATGGGAAAAGATTTACAAAAAATTAAATAAACGGATCCCATTCTGAACAAAAAGTTTATGAACAAATTTTCAATTTTCATGTGTGTGTTGCTTTGATATTCTTTTTTGAAATGACCTTCACGATAAGAGATATTTTAATTTTTACAAAAAGTAGAGCACTTTATCTTAGCTATTACATGGAAGTGCTTAAAAAAACAGTGATTATATTTTATATTTACATAAAGAACTGTAAATTTTCTAATATAACTGTGATTGATAATTATAAATGTTTACACACATTTACTGTTATACAGAACATACACACAAAATTTCAGCAAATTATTTTAAAAACATTTTGAGCAATCACTGTCCCCGTTTGAACTTTTAGAAAAAAAACACATTTCGAGTAAAACGCATTTTAATGTTTGACATCTTGTGTAAAGTTATGGCATCTGCTTTTACTAAAACACTTTTGGTTTTTGATCTTGTGAATGGAAAATAAGAAACTTAGTACTTTTATAAATCTAATAAGATGCCTATGAAAAAAATCATAAAAAAAAATTTATCCATTTTTTTAAAAAAAATCATTATTTTAGGGTTGTTTGATTAATCAATGCTGCAGTGATTAATCAATATATTAATTGCGGTATCCGTAAGCGTACGAAATATTCTAAATGGCAAAAACAGTAAAAAATATTTTGGTATTATTTTTTAAAAACTTAATTCCCCTATTTTCTGGCTTGTCAGTTTTAATTTAGCCCCTCTTTCCCATTTTTTCCTCGTGTTTGAAATTATTTAAATATTTTAAGTATGAAGTGCGAAAAATAATTAATTTATATAAACTTTTTTTTGTGAACCAGAACTAATTGTACACATTTTATACTATTTCTAATCTAATAAAAGAGAAAAAAATGGAATGTTGCTTTGATTCACAAATGCGTTTCATTTGAATTTTTGGATCTTTCACTGTATTCATTATAAAATATTACAAATTTCGAACTGCATGTCAACTGGAAACTATGGCAATACTATATTATTATGGGGTGACGGTGGTCCATTCAGAGACCACAATACACCATCATTACTTATTCATTTGAAAGGTGGCAGTTGGTCAAGCCGGTTTGTGTGACTGTAAGTCATGCACGTTTGTTTCGGGTTAGTGCTTGTACTAGTATTTGACAACGTATGCTATATACTGACTACTTTTAAGAGAAATGAGAGCGAGTGTGTGTGGGGGGAGTTCTTTTTCGTAGCGGCTCAGGTCCTCGGGAATTTTTTAGTCTCCTGGGTAAATAAAAGGGGATCTTATGACAGAAAATGTCATAAAATGCACTGTTTTTCCTTTTTTTGACAACAAAAAAGTTTTAAAATAATACTTAAAAAGGTTAATTGTTTTATCTGAATACATTGAAAGTCACTTAAGGCGTCTCAGGGGTGTTAAATTTATCTAGAGATCTGAAATTATAAAAAAAAAATTCGAACAGGTATAATTCTTTTAAATTTAAATTAAATAATTCGAATCTGTTACACATTATTTATAAAGGAATGGGACTTCAGAAAAGTATAAAATGTTTAAAATATAATTATAATTTAAAAAATTATAAGCATATGAAAATAAGAAATTTTTCTATAAGTAATATTTATTAAATTTTACGTCGCGCATGCTATTTTGTAAAATAGTAGCTTTAATTACTAGCTATAAGTTGATTAATAAAGTTAAATATTTTCTCATTACACTGTAGCTATTTTTATATAAATAGAATAACAACGTACATATTTTAATAAATAAAAAAATACATTTTTTAAAAATATTTAAAAAATTGCAATGTTTAACAAATATTTTGGAATACCAAAGATATATATTACTAAAATTAGATAGGGGTTAGGCATTTTAAAATTCTACAAAGTCTTGTACATCAGAGGCTACTATTTTAGAAAATAGCGTGCACAACGCAAAAAATACTTAATGTCTATCATAGAATTTTCATATGCTTATGATTTTTAAAGTCATTATTATATTTGAAACAATTTATATTTTTCTGAAGCCCCAATCTTTTATGTATAATGTGTAAAAGATTTGAATCATTTAATTTAAATTTAAAAGAATTATACCCGTTTGAAAATTGTTTATATTTTCAGATCTCTAGAAAAATTTAACACCCGATGGGACAGAAATAATTTTTCGTTTTAAAAGAATTTCATAATTAAGAATATTGCAAATAAGAAACATAGATTCAACAAAATTAAGTTTATTAGAGTACATTTTATTTACATGGATTTGTATATACGTATGTATTTAATAAAAATAAATAAAACAAAAACATTCACAAGAACTTTTTATTCGTTATTTTCAAATTTTATAAAAAAACGAATAATTTATTGTTTTTGAAAAATAATCTAATATTTTTCTGAGCTTTGTCTTGTTTAGCATCAAATTGTCAGAAAATTGTTCGATGTCGTAAATTGTGTTATTCACTTACTTTTCATGATGCTCCTCACTTCGGATGACGTGGGAACATAAACAGAATTATTCGTTTCATTTTCGTCTTCGGAATCTGCATCAATAATATTTTTTTAGCTTTGAATAAGCTGCAAAAATATCTTTGTCTGCCGTAATTGGGCTGCACACACATTATCATCACCTACTACAACGACTTCTTCCAATGATAGAAAAGAATAATCCAAGCCAGCTGGTGTTTCCAGTATTTTGTTCATTCTAAAAAGGAAAATCGTTTCGTGTTAAGCGATTTTCGTTTCATGTCAAGAGGGAAAAAATTCCAGAAAATACGTAGTAGCCAGAGAAAACATTTGTATTATTTCGTGTTAACCAATATTTCATTTTAAGCGTTTTCGAATTAAACGTATTTTATTATAATATACTATTATAATTATATTTAATAACCAATTTAATATACATTTAAGGGGATACAGTGTAATTCTATTGAGAAAAGTGGGTCAGAAAATGAAATAAAACAAATTTTTATTTTAAATTATTTCTTATTCTAAATTATTTCTAATCATTTCTTATTAAATTATTTCTTATATTCTTTCTTATATTAAATTATTTGGTATATCTTTTATAATCTCTGAAAATTTGAAAGCTCCAAGTTACAAACAAACGAGTTATGAAAAAAATTGAGTTATTTTTTTTATAAATCGTACCATGTCCCTTATGTTTTTATAAATTGTACCATGTACCTTACTTTCTTTATAGATCGTACCATGTACCTTACATTTTTTTATAAATCGTACCATGTACCTTACTTTTTCATAAATCGTACCCTACTTTTTTTATAAATAGTACCACATGGACCTTACTTTTTTATAAATCATACCATGTATCTTACTTTTTTGATAAAATATACCATGTACGTTACTTTTTCATAAATCGTATCATAGACCTTACTTTTTTATAAATCATTCCAAGAACCTTTTTTTTATAAATCATTCAAAGAACCTTTTTTTTTTTATAAATCGTACCATGGGCTTTTTTTTATAAATCGTACCATTAACCTTTTTTATAAATCATACTATGCACCTTGTCTTTTTATAAATCGTACCATGTGCCTTATTTTTTTATAAATCATGCCGTGTACCTTACTTTTTTCTTATAAATTAGACCATGTACCTTACTTTGTTTATATATATAAATCGTACCATGTACCTTACTTTTTTATAAATTCTACCATGTACTTTACTTTTTTTTATAAACCGTACCCTTAAAAATAACTAACTGCAATTTTCAAAAACATGATTAGTTTTCAATGGGTTCTTAAAAAATATAATAATAAAATTTAACGAAACATAGAAATAGTTACTTTTTGCACTAATTTACAATTCAGATCAAAACAAGTGAAACAGCTTCCATATATTATGCATCTTATTTGACTACAGCGAGAACAAACATCCAAAAGTAGTTTTATTTCACTTTAAAAGAAAAGAAACCGGTTTTACTTTTATTGGTCTTAAACATTCTACACCACTGACGTATAGTTACGTTGTAAAAGAAAATTCGTGTCCGTGTAGTCTTACAAATCACCTGAACTTTTAGAAGTTTAATCCAAGATCATTTATCACTCTTCTCTACAAGATTAGAAGTAATTTATCCTGGACAGAAGAATGTTTTAAATTTCGAAGGATGTAGTCTTGTTTACAAACGTGTACTGAATAAATCCTCTTTTAAAGTTATATTATTTAGGTATATGTTAAAACTTCTTATGTACAGATGCAGTTCAACTTTAATTAAAAACTTGTTCAAATTCAACAAAATTTATTTATGTCTTACCCGTGAGCGCGCGTAAAGGATATTGCTTAGCTTTTGTGTTTATTCAATGTGATACAAAATAATTTGCTTTGTATTCTAATGACAGAACCATACGGAAAACATTTCTTACTAAATTAAAAGCTAAATAATGAAATATTTTGTCTTGGCTGGGATATGAATTACAAATTAAGAATTATTAATGCTATTACAAATTATATACAGGGTGGGCAAAATAAGACCTACCAATGTTAAATACAATTTTTTTTTTATTTTTTGATATAATTATTATTATTATTATCATTACTTTTGATCGTTGTAATTGAATTCTTGGAATTTTTTATGGAACCATACAGCACAAGACAACCGGTTAAAATTGTCGAGTTTTTCTATTCTTTTCAACGATCACTTGTTCTGACGCAACTTAAATATCAGCAATACTTTAATTCAAGATCAGCTCGCCCAGCCTTCATGATTAGGAGTTAGGTCGTTGAAAAAAAATTGTCAGCAGATTATTCAGCTAAAACAGAATATTCGAGACGAAATACTGAGCCTTCACCCAGAAACATTACTTGGTGTAACGGAAAACGCGTTAAAAAGAGCCAATCTCTGTATCGAGAAAAATGGTGGGCATTTGTCTGATGTCATATATATACTTCGTACATAATTTCCATAAAATATATTTAATGTATAAAAAAATTAATCAAAATGAGGGATTATTACAAGAGTTATCAATGTTTACATTAGTAGGTCTTATTTGGCCCACCCTGTAGATAAATGTTTATTTTTTTACTTTGAATTTTTGATAAAGATAAAACCTCAAAGGACATGCTGTTTATCTCTCTCTCTCTTTCTGTTGACCATTCTTAGATAGAATACATATACGATTCAGATGACACATAGATAAACATTTTGTATATTCTTTTACTTTTTATTTGCATTAAAAATTTTAGTTCTTGTGATCCAGTACTTATCATTTTTGTTCACATTTAATCCACATGCTTAGCTAAAGTAATATGATTTAATAATAATAAAATGATCTAAAATCTTTTTCAAGTTAATAAATGCAGAATTGTTTTTTTCATTCAAATGAGGTGGTGGATTGGTAATTACCATTGCAGATTTAAACCCTTCCAGGTTCATTTTATTTCTGGGTTATGGATCAAAAATATGAATTTTTTTATGTTTATTATCAAACACACATACCGTTTTTAATATAATAGAACTAATTGCATGCGAAATTTTCTAAACATTAATGTAAAAATTCTTTTAAAATAAATGAGTACTTTACCTGTAAAGTTGAATTTCTCTACGGCAGAAATTATTAGACTTAGGGGTCAATCCACACTAATTCTAAGTATAAAGCTAAGAATAACTAGCTTTTATCTTGAATTGAAAATTTTATGCACATCGTTTGCATTTACATAAATGATTATAAAATTAATAATCAAAATTTGTTCGTGTGTGATAAATTCGAAAACGCGAATATTGCACATAACCCAACATCACAATCTGGACAGTATAATCTTTTTTTTTCTATCCTTACCTTCTTCTCATTACATCCTCTCTTTGAATAGTAAATTTGGATTACTTTTCTTCTCTGTTGGCATTATGTAGTCAACAAAGTGTCTTTCAAACAAGCATGAAGAGGGATGCTCAGGAAAAGGACACAGTTTCTTTGCAGAAAATTCCACCACACATAAGTGGTTCTTTTCAATTATTTGAAACTATAAAAAGTACATGTGAAATAATTCAGGAAAGACTGATTCGATTCCCGAACTACCTTTGGAAGGAGCCAGGATGGTGCGTTTCGTCTTCCCGAGCTGAGCTCAGGAAAAGCCGGCATGGGGCTAATAAAGAGTGTTTTTTTCAGGTATAGAAGTTTAAGTTGGCATTACTTTCCAAGATGGTGACCGATTTAACAGCTGTCAAGTGATTTATTCTCAGTTTGGTTTGGCAATTCATCAAAACGATCAACAGCAAGGCGTAGATTCGTCGAATGAACCCAAAACGAGATTGCCGTTGTTCCCGATTTTCATAAGCAAATTTTGTTTAGCGATGAAGCGCACTTCTGCTTGAATGGCTACGTCAACAAACAAAACTGCCGCATTTAGAGTGAAGCTAATCCACAAGGGTATGTCGAAACACCGTTACATTCAGAAAAACTGACTGTTTGGTGCACTTTATGGGCTGGTGGAATCCTTCTTCAAAAACGATGAAGGCCACAACGTTACAGTCAATGGTGATCGGTATAGAGCCATAATTACTAACTTTTTCATTCCTGAATTGAACAATCATGATGTCTAGGAGCTGTGGTTCCAACAAGACGGTGCAACATGTCACACAGCTCGTGCCACAATCTATTTATTGAAAGACACGTTTGGTGACCGCCTAATTTCACGTTTTGGACCTGTGAATTGGCCTCCAAGATCTTGTGATTTAACACCGCTAGATTATTTTTTGTGGGGCTATGTAAAGTCATTGGTCTATGCGGATAAGCCACAAATGCTTGACCATTTGGAAGACAACATTCACCGTGTTATTGCCGATATACGGCCACAAATGTTGGAAAAGGTCATCGAAAATTGGACGTCCAGATTGGACTACATCCGAGCCAGCCGTGGCAGTCATATGCCACAAATCATATTTAAAATGTGATGTCACAAGATTGTCTTTCGAATAAAAAAAATCATGTCAATCGAATAATACATCGTTGTTTTAATGCAATTTAAAGTTCTATACCTCTAAAAAAAACCTTTACATTTCCCGAGTACTGGTATAATTTTTAGTATGGCACCATACTGCTGAATATTAGTTGCCACAAGGTAATTTCGAAACCCATTTTCTTCCCCAGAGGGAGGCATCTGAGCTCTTACGATACAAAAATTGTTCCAGGAATCAGTGGCGTAACGTACATCCCCGCAGCCCCCGCATCGCGGGGGGCCTAGGGTTCTAAGGGGCCCAAAACCTGACTGACGCAAGTGCCTATCCTTTGTAAATTTCAACGTGGGGGTCCCAAACCTGACTTTGCAGGGAGGCACAAATGTTCTCCGGTACCCCACTGCCAGGAATGTATATTTTATCGAGAGCAAACAAGCCAACCTTTCAATTTTATTCTCTGGTAGGGTAATCTCAACTATATATGACAACGTATATTCCACTAACGATAGATTACTGACTGCGATGGTGGAGACTTTGAAAATATTATTTTTCGTAGTGCACGTGTTATTAGTATGTTAGTCTGTGTAATTAATGTTTTGTTTCTCTTTATTTTTGCTTGCTATTAAGTTTTTGTGCAAATAGTTTTTTTTTTTTTTTTTGAGAAAACTTTTCCTTTTTTAGAATTCTATATTTAAGTACAACATCACAGTAAATTAATAGAGCTGTAAATTATTAATGATAATAAGGAAATGCAAAATAAACTTAAGGTATACGAATCCGCTCGGGGCCCTTCTTTTAAAAAACATTACTTAGAAAAAAACTTATACACTTTTAATTTCAACTCGTAAGTAAATAAGCTAGGCTTATAAAATATTTGCAATAAATTATTTTTACTTCAGAAAATTGGTAAATTTATAAGGAAATGTGAAGAGATTTTAGGAACATTTAAAAAATTCTACATGAAAATATATTGACCCAATTTGTCTATAAATTTAGTATCAAAATAATCACTATATATGTATATAGGACATGTAGTAAAATTTTTTGGTTACAAATGTAAATAAAAATTTCAAAGTTAGTTGAACAGCCAATAGAAGAAATTTGCCATATTTTAGAACAAATTGAATGTACAAAAAAAAGTAGCTAGATTTATACTTTTCAAATGCTCTCAAAATGCGCAATTATTTTTTTCCCCATTAAATCAAAAGTTTGTTAAAATTATATTTAAGGCTACAGTGGACAGTTAAAATGTGGAAAATTGACTAAAACATCGAAAAATTTTTTTTGGCTTATTTTAATATTATATTAGCTTCTCTATCAAACGCAAAAAAATTTTTTTGGTTTCATGCATTTTTTACTGAGTTATGGGGTAGTTCCGATTCAGTCATTCATGACCACCCCCCTTTGTTTACATCTGATGTCATGCTGACAAAGCTGTCATGTACTTTGACAGTACGAATTTTATTTGCTGTAGACATAGCCTCTCTAATTTTTATTTTTAAATGTTAATTTATCAAGGTCTGGATGGCAACAATTTGTTTTAACTGTATCTGAGACCTAAATCGGCATTATTTGTTTACAATTCGTTCGAACTTGCGTTTGCATTTTCGTTCAATTTTATTCAAACTTTATATTGATTTTACCAAAACAAAAAGTTCTTTTCAGAACTAAAGTTCATTTTAAATTGCCTTTGTTATTTAAAATTTTTATAATGGATCTTATATAATCGAGATATAGAAAATCTAAAGGTCGTCCTACCAAAAGGAGAAAGATGGCTGAAAATAGCAAGAAGCGATGGCAGAAATTTTCTAAAACTGTTGATGAAAAAAACAGTAATAGTACGGTATTGCAGAGAGATACATTGTCTGAACCTAGTACATCTTCCCAACCTGAGGCAAGCTATATTTTCACTCACAAGGCTGTGTTTTCTAAATTATTGCAGAAAGTTCCTTGTAAATATTGTACAAACTGTACCCTTGTTATAAAACAACACCATTCCATGGGGTATTCTACAAAGATGGAACTTTTATGCGAATCATGTCATGAAAACTATGGAAGGGTTTTTTCAAGTTTCTAAGAAGATGCCAAAAACTCACATGATATAAACAGCAAACTGGTGAGTGCCTTCCTATCCATAGGCAGAGGGCATGCTGCTTTGGAAACGTTTTCATCTGTGCTCAACATGCCAACAATGGACCGAAAAACCTTTGCCAAATGCATGCACAACTTATCCGTGAAAAACAAAGGTGAAGAAAAAAATGCTGGAAATGTCACGTCAAGCTGCTAGAGAAGCTCACGTAAAAATTGATGCTTCTCTAAAAAATCAGGAAATAATTGATGTGAGTGTATCATATGACGGTACTTGGCAAAAGCGAGGACATACATCTAACCTAGGATTAGGAATAATCATCGATATCCTTAGTGGACTTGTCCTTGACTTTGAAGTATTGTCGAAATACTGTCATAATTGTGTAGTTGCTGGTCGAGATATGGGAGTCGATAGTGCGGAGTTCCACATATGGCAAAAAGGACATGCGGATGAGTGTGACAAAAATTTCGATGGAACTTCTGGAGCCATGGAGATGCACGCTGCACTAATTATGTGGAGGCGATCAATTAGTGATTGCCAAATGAGATTCGTTTCCATGCTGAGTGATGGTGACTCAAAAACTTTTCAATTTTTGTCGGACAATAAAATATATGGTTCTGATATAAAAATTGAAAAGGAAGAGTGCCTGAATCATATTGCAAAGAGGCTAGTCACATCGTTACGTAACAAAGTGAAAGAATGGAAGGTGAAAAAAGTGACTCTTGGTGGGCGTAAGCAGGGAAGCCTTACAGATAAAAACATCACAAAGTTGCAAAATTACTATAGAAAGGCAATAAAAGATAATGTCCCTGATACCGATAAAATGAAAACTGCTATATATGCCAGCCAGATGCATTGCTCATCAACTGACAAAAAGCCTATGCATGGTAAGTGTCCTGAAGGGGAATCATCATGGTGTTTCTATAAAAGAGCTATAGCCAAAGGTGAGACCCCACGGTCACACAGTTCCATGAAAACTTACTTGTCGCCACAAGTAGTGGAGAAAATTATGCCTGTTTATCAACGTTTAGCTTCAGACACCATTCTTGAAAGATGCGTAGCAGGCAAGACGCAAAATTCGAATGAAAGTTTGCATAGCTGCATTCGGCGAAAATGCCCAAAAGAGGTATTCGTCTCCAAAAGGAGGCTGGAAATAGCAGTAACGGATGCCATTGAAAAGCAAAATTTGGGCTATGTAAAATCTCTTGAAGCGAAAGAGGACTCATGTCTAAATGGCAGTTTTTCTTTGACTATTGCAGAAAGACAAGATAAACGACGCATTTCTCAGAATATTTCTACAAAACAAAAAGGAAAAGAAATGCCACGAATACAAATGCAGCCTATAGTGCCGGTGCTTTTTAAATTTTTTTTATCAGACTTAGCAAACAGTTTTCTTGTTATGTGTAATTAGATTTGTTATTTTTTGAATTTTTTGTAATTTAATTGTATTGAAATACTTTATTTTTGCTCATTGTGATTAATGAAATATATAATATATTATCTGGTTGATGAAATAATAATGAAATACATTCTGTTAATTTACTTTAGATTTTATTGGATTGTTCTTGCTTGCTTCAATTTTTATCATTATATATATTACATGTCAATGTGACTGTTACAATAAATATTGCAGAATCTTATACATATATTCTATGTTTATCTTATCTTTATGATATTAGTGTTTTTCAAATTTCTTTATGTCTTTAATTGTTTTTAAAAAAACTAAGTTTTTCCTTTAGAATAATAATAGCTGTTGTTCTAAAAAATGAAACCTTCCTCGAAAGCATTGAATTTTTGTAATTTAATCTCTTTGAAATACTTTATTTTTACTCATGATTACTGAAATATATAATATACTATCTGGTTGAGATAAAACAATGAAATACATTCTGCTAATTTACTTCAGATATTATAAGAAAGTTCTAGCTTACTTCAATTTTTATCACTGTATATACCACGTGTCAATGTGACTGTTACAATAAATATTGCAGAACCTTATGTATATATATTCTGCATCTATCTTATATTTGTATGATATTAGTGTTTTTCAAATTCATATTTATATCTTTAATTTTTTTAAAAAAATAAGTTAATTTCCTTTAAAAAATAAAAAAAAAACTGTTTTTCTCAGAATCAAAAATTTGCCTCGAAACCAAAACTCAAAATGTTCCATGCGTTGCAATTTTTGTCGAATTATAACAAAACTTTCCAAAAGTATTCATCTAATGTATACTTATAAATGTTTGGATGCATTGTAGTAGTAGTGATAGGGTGGAAGAAGAAATTAAAGTTTTTTATGTAGGAAATCATTAAAATTCTTGAAATTTTTATATAAAAATTTGCGTTTACCCATATTTTGTAAATTATCATATAAAACATTACATTGTATGCATACATTTGTAAAGAATTGCTTAAAGAAGTTAAATCAGGTGAAAACATGAAATTTAAAAAAAAATCAAAACGCATGGAACGTTTTGAAATTTTCGTTAAAAATTTTTTTAATTTTTAAATTTCTTAAAAACTAATCATTTTTCTCACCAAATTTTTTATATGGTTTTATACATACAGTGGTTGTTTGTAAAAAATTTTTACTGTCCACTGTAGCCTTAATATGATAGTTAAATCCAGTTTAACGAGTTTAAGGCCATTTAAATTCTGACTTCCGGTTACTTAAATATCCACTTTCGGTTTTTCGCGCTTTACTAATTATTTAATATCTTCGCTCGTAAAAAAGCGATCTAGAAACAAAATAAGAACAGTTTTATAAAGCTGAATAAGTGCTTTATAAATGATGCAAAATCAAAAACTGAAAATGTGAGATTGTAAAAATTGGCCATTGTAACGTATTCGTATACCTTAAGTAATTTTAAATCATCCATCAGATCCTTCTATGAAATGAATATTACATGAAAATTAGAATACAATACAGTGGTGGCTAAAATTGTGGACACTTTTTTAAATTGCTATATTTTTTTTAAATTAGTATGCTTATAGAAAATTTTACGTTCCACAAAATGCAAAGTATGTTACATCATTTAAAAGACAATTTAATACTGAATTCAAATAAAAAAGCAAAATTCCTATATTTGCAACGTAAAAAAACTTATGCTGCAATAACTATTGATTCAAATTAGATACTGATGATAGCAGTGAGTTATCAGAATTTAGTGGGGTAGTTTTTATTTTTAATTACAGCTTCACATTGATGTTTCATTGAGCTAAAAACTGTTTTAAGCTCTTTATTCGTTATTACAAGGTTCCGGTAAACAGTTATATCCTCAATTAGCTCATTTTTATTTCATGGGTACCTCATTCGGACAAGAATTTTCTTACGGTGTCCCAAATATTCGATAGGATGGAGGTCAGAACTGTTTCCTGGTCAGGACAATGACTCAATGATCTTAGAATGTTACCAGTCATTCAAAATTACTTTACTGTGTGGTAAGGAGCAGAATCTTGCTGAAAAATAAATGAAGAATTTTTGGTAAATAGATCATTGATGAAAGGCAGCAGTTTGGGTTCTAATGGTGTCAATGCATTTTATGATATTCCGTGTCTCATCGATGATATAAATGCGACCGATATCATCTACTGATATGCATGACTAAAACTATGTGGGTACTACACAGTTGCCTGGATGCTGCCAGGGAATAGCATTTCTGCTATTTTACGTCTTACATATTTTAGGCTATCACTACCGAATAACGATATTTTAGTTTCGTCCCTCCATGTAGCTTGGAATTAATAATCATTTGTCCAATTCATGTGTTCCATTTCCCGCTGTAGTCCTTTCAGCGCTGCTGTTAACTGAAATACGGCTTTTTTCGTGGAATTTTATCTTTTAGTCTTGCATATGCTAATCTACTATTGATTATTTTTAAACTGGCAGATACATCCGCATCATTCAGATTGCTTCTGATGGATGTCCATGAAATTCTTTTATCTCTGAGATGAAGTATTTTTGTGATTCTATCCTCCACAGATATGTGGTGCACCTTTCCTGGCGTTTTCTTGATATTTTATATAAAAATTGTCCACTGACATCTTAAGCAAACTTCTCTGCGAGCGAACGGTCTCGGCCAATCAGATCGCAGGAAAGTGGTGCGACTGTTTCTTCGGCCGACAGATTCACTCTGTCGCCGTTCCAGCAGGATTGTTCTGCCCATTTTTATTATATCTTTTAATTTAATTTTAAGTAAAATCATTAATTCGGCTCTTAATACTAAAATTCTGATGAGGAGGTACGTCCCGTTCCGGGACAGGCACTCCGTAAATTACATGCCACTTGCCACTTTCATTCTCCAGATGTAGTCATTGAATTACCCACCTGTAATATAATTTTAACATAGCAAATACCACTTTCTCCTGTCCAGGCATCATGTAATAACGAATAAAGAGCTTAAAACTGTTTTTAGCTCAATGAAACATCAATGTGAAGCTGTAATTAAAAATAAAAACTACCCAAATTCTGATAACTCACTGCTATCATCAGTATCTAATTTAAATCGATAGTTATTGCAGCATAACTTTTTTACGTCTATATAGGACATATGAAAAAATATAGGAATTTTGTCTATTTATTTGAGTTCAGTATTAAATTGTCTTTAAAATGATGTAAAATACTATGCGCTTTGTGAAACGTAAAATTTTCTATAAGCATACAAACTTAAAAAACATAATTTAAAAAAGTGTCCACAATTTTGGCCAGCACTATAGTTCGTTTATTAAAATTCCATGACTTTACATTTCAGAATCATTCGTTTTAAATGTTTACTTTATGTATATGAACTCCTATTGTTTCAATGAAACTACAGCAAATTGTATTTTATTAATTTTAAGCCATCGAAGCATTCATATTCGTTTTGAATAATGAATAATTACATCCGCAAACTTCATTTCCAGGAGAAGATGAAATATAATTTAATGCTTGGAACAATTATTTCAAATTAGAGTGATTTGACCTTTAAAAAATATTTTCTGTGTGTGCATTCGGTTTTCAATAACTTTTGCAAATATAGGTACAATTCGAAAATAGATGATCGGAATATTGTGTTGAGTTTATTTGAGAAAGGTGCAATGCTTTATTTTATTTATACACGTTTCATAGATGAAATATTGATTTGAAATTGATTTAGAATTACAGTGAGAGTAGTATCAGCAATGGGATAATTTGGATTGTGTAGGGTATTTTCAGGTAACATTTGCTTCTAAACCCCTTTCTAATTCATTTTATTTTTGGTTTATGGATAGAAAAATGTTGATTATTTTATGCTTATTTCGAAACATACATATCTTTTTAAACATAACTTCCCCATTCACATTCAAAATTTCCTAAAAATTGATGTAAAAGAATATATTTATATAAATGAGTAACACTTGTAAAATTGACTTTCTGTTAGACTTTGTAGTCAATTCTCACTGACTATAAATATAAAACTTAGAATATTAGCTGTTATCTTGAGTTACAAGTTTTTTTTACACCTTTTTGCATTTGTATAAACAATTATGTAATTATTAATCTAAATTTGATCGTGTATAATAAATTCGAAAACACGGTTTCTGCACATAACACAACTTTGGACAGTAGAATCTTGTTTATCTTCTTACCTCATTGCTTCTCAAACTTTCAATACTTGCGACCCAATATTCAATCATAATTTTCATCGCACCTCACTCCAAACAATAACGATGCATTGAATTCGATAATACGATACTCTGACGCTAAAGCTACAATACGACTTTAACCTCTTAAATGCAACTGGCGTATATAAACGTCTCGTTAAACAGAAGCGACCCGAGACGTATATAAATATATGTCTTTACGAAGTAAAATCTTTACTGTGCACTGCTATCCATGAAATTATTCCGAAAGCTTTGGAATGCAATAAAATGACCTTAACAGTGTTTGCGGATTTAATTGCTTTCTCTCCCCCCCTCCACTCTCCCCAATACACCAAATACTTGTGCATAAGTGCAAAATGGTGGAGTTTAGGAGCGAATCGGCAATTAAGAGATTAACTATAACCGTGCAGGTTATCAATGTAAGTGTTAGTTTTTGCATATAATTTTATATATGACAAGCGCGTGGGGTCACTGGTAATTATTATACTTGTTCTCTTAACTTAGTATATTTAAATTAATTATAAAAAAACATTGTGCAGTACTGCAGTGTTTCTCAAACTGTGGGGTGCGAGCATATCGAAAATAAAAGATTAAAAAAATTTATTTACTGGAATGAAGTAAAACAAAATATTTTGTGACATAATAAAAAAATACACATTTACACATATATAATTTATGTATCTGCGATATTAAGTCATAAAAAAAAACGCTTCTACTTCAAAACCTCATTTTAGCTATCTTTGATACTGTAACCAAATAAAAAACCTTTTATTTGATTTGCTGTAATCCCATGATGAGAGATTTTTTTTTTTATTACGGTTTCTTTTCAAACCAAAATAAGAAAAAACAATACCCAGACCCTAATAAAAAAAAAAAAAATTAGGAAGATAAATTTTTTTTTTATCACTGTTATATTATTGTCATTAGCTGTAGGCAGCATAATGTATTTGCTGCGGTTTGACCTTTGAACTTACTTGTACGGTTAGTTACGACGATGCTCTTATGTATTTGTTTTTTCATTTAGGGAAGTTGTAAATAAACTATTTCTGCTGCGATTTTTTCCTTGTAAAATATTTTTATGATTTTTCGAAAAGCACAGAGCACATTTTGAAGGATTATTTGGCCAAGATTTATTTCTATGAGTTATTCCCAAACATATAAAAAAGCATAATGAAAAACGTTTTACATAATTTTTTTTGAACATCCATATTGTAATAAATACACTTTTAATCCGGAGCTATCACGCCGAGCACAGAGTGCACGAAATCGGTAATTCTGGTAAAACTGTTTAATTGTTACCAATGACTCTGACACTATCCTTCTGTTTGATGGTCTTAACGTGTGAATTAAAATATATTTGTCACATATCTCTCTCTCCCTCTTTTTGGGAGTGACAAACGTTTTTTTTACAATCTTAAAGTACTTGTTTTGACTGAGTTCCCGCTGTGATAACTTTTTTTCCGAAATATTTTCTGTGTCCTTGAAAGCAGGTGAGTATACTTTCTCTAAATTAAATTATTCACTGGAATTACGATTTTTATTGTGTACTATAAAATAATTATAAAAAAGGATTAGGGTGACTCAATAACTCCACTCGACCATTAGTATCGAGTGCGTGCCTGCTCCAGGGTTAAAACATGCTGACGTATTTTCACTTTAAATATTAAAAATAATACAATTATTTTTCATCGGAATTTTATATTATTGTTCATTATTCAACATCAATTCTAAATGCTAATTCTGTGAGGCTTAAAATTACAGTTCACTTAAAACTAATTATAATTTGAGCAATGATTTAATAAAATCATTTTACATTTTTGTAAACATTGTTACGCACTTGGCTTTACTCTCCTGAAAATTCAGCGATTAGATCAATAATGTTTTATTTTCTTATAAATGAACTCGTGCCAAGAGCGGGTACTCCAGCCGGTATACTTTTAATGTATCAGTGCTGCACAGAGTATTTGATAACTAATTAATTAATGCTAAATTAAGAACAAGTTTAATAAGTATTAGCGACTTCCATGGGCTTGTCTTACAGAGCAAATTTTTCAAAGGAATGGCTTATAATTAGAAATTGACCCAATAAGTTCTTTCAAAAAAAAAAGCTGATATCTATATTTTGTCTTCTAAGTAGCCACCAGATTTTGCAATACGTTCCTATTTAAAAATTAGAGAAAGGAAAAATAACATAATAATTATCCTATTACTTAATTTAATTTTTTGCTTAAAAGCAACATATACAAAACTTAATACTTATGTCATGAATTTGTACGGTTTATAATTAAGATTATTGCCTTAGCGTAAAAAATTGCATTATTATTGCATTCAGTACATTATTAATGTATAAATGGGGTGCAATAAAAATTGTGATCGAAAAGGGGGGCGCAAGTATTGAAAGTTTGAGAAGCACTGCAGTACTGATACATTTATACTTGTATTATATCAGTGTAAATGTGTGTTTTTTTTAAAAAAAAAAAAACATTATTATGTCTGAATGTACTTTGTTTACTTTCAATAAAATAATTTTTAAAAATAATCTTTTGTTTTCGACTATTCAATATGCTGGCAACCCCCTCCAAGGATTATCATGCCCCCTAGGGAGCGTGCCCCACAGTTTGAGAAGCGCTGTCTAACCTATTTCTTTTCGTTGTCTCTCTTTGAGCAGCAAATAATACGCAGGATTAGATTTCTTCTCTTTTGGGGGAATTTTGCCTACAAAGTGCCTTTCAGAGAATCATGAAGGGAAGGGTGCTCAAAAGAACGTCCTTTTATAATTCCTAATAATAGCTCACTCTATATATTTATATATATTTATTTATTTTGTTTAAATTTTTAATCGTTAATAAAATACTTTCTATTTTCATCCAACCAAATTAAAATAAATTTTTTAAAATTTGTAGTGGATGACACTTGATGTTAATACGGTTTTTTCAAATATTAATTGATTAATTAAATTAAATTAATTACTGGTTTTTGACATCAACTTAGACTCGTCTCTATTATTGTAACAATAAAAATGTTAAAACAAAGACAAAAGTTGGCGTCGAAAACCTGTTTTTTAGCCAAACTAGTCAAATCGGGTGTGCATTGTTGCAAAAATGCAGACAAATCATGCTTTTTTTTACAATCCCTACTATTAGTTCACTCTATCTGTATATCAGTGCTTCACAAAGTTTCAATATACGTGACCCAATATTCAATCATGATTTTCATCGCGCCCCCCCCTTATACAATAACAATGCATTGAATTTAATAATACTATACTTTGACGCTAAAACTACGATACGACTTTATCCTCTTAAGCGTCACCGGTGTACTGAAACGTCTCGCTCAGCCAAAGCGTTAATTTCCCCGGACGTATATATACGTCTTTCCAAAGTACGATCTTTCCTGTGCAATGTTATCCATAAAATTATTCCGAAGACTTTGGAATGCAATAAAATGACCTTGACATTGCTTGCGAAGGATTTACTTATATTTCAGATTATTTCCTTCTTTATTTCTTCCCCAACTCCCTACACATCACCCTGGCTACGTGGAAAACCTTTGGAATTGGGGAGTGAAGCGTACACACAACTTTTAATCTCGGCAGTTAAGGGATTATTTATAAACCGTACAAATTATTAAGATAAGTGTTAATTTTTTTAAATAATTTTATGACAATCCCATGGGGTCCCTGGTAATTAAACTTGTTCTAAACTTTGTGCTGTTAAAGTAACTATAAAATATATTGTGCACTACTGATACATTTATAAGTGTATTATATTAGTGTATTTTATTTTTTATTATGTCAGAATGTATTTTTTGTGTTTACTTTCAGTAAATTAATAATTTTTCAAAACCTTTTGTTTTCGACTTTTCTATATGCTCGCGCCCCCCTCGTAGAGATGTCACGACCCTCAAGGGGTGCGCGCCCCACAGTTTTAGAAACGCTGCTATATATATATATATATATATATATATATATATATATATATATATATATATATATGTGTGTGTGTGTGTGTTATTCAAATCTTCAATTATATAATAACATTTATTTTACAAATGCCAGGCCATTGACCATCAAGTCATTAGGCAACGGGCTCTCCAATACCTTTTTACGATGCAGTTAAGATCATTCAGTGCAGAGCACTCGTCCAAATAAGCGGCAGTCATGTCTTGTCCAGTGTCACACAAAACGCAGATAGGTGAAGTCACTAAATTAAAACGAAACAGATGAGCACAAAGGCAGTCATGTCCGGTTAAAAGTCTAAACTTAGCCACAGCAGCAGCACGAGGAGAACTTGGAATACCGTGGGATTTCTTACATAGTGTACTCCAAGGCTTATCACGAGCAACACGAGAAGCTGTAAGGCAAAATGATTCCATAAAAATCCTTTTAATTTCCAGTTTGGCAGAATGAAGTGTCAGGTCTCTGCGAAAGTTCTGAAGGATACCCGTTCCCTTTTTTGCCAAAAAGTCTGCCCTCTCATTTCCCCAAATAACATACTTTTTATTCATTCATTCAAAGTATGAATCGACTTAATTTTTTTTTATATTACTTGTTTTGCAGAAATTTTACCGAGTGTCACTTTTCAATTATTAGAAACCATAAAAGACACTTGTAAAATAATTTGGGAAAGACGGAATGTTCAGTATAAATTTTTACGGTACCTGAGCTATACTTGGTATGAGCTAGGGTGGTATGTCTTGCCTGCCCGAGCTCAGCTCGGGAAAAGCCGGGAAGTGCTTAAAACTAATAAAAGAATACATCTCATTCAGCTTCAGCTGTTCATCTGTCTTAAACTATCAGACAAATGTTTATTTTCGTAGTGGATGTAGAAGGAAACCAGTTGCGTATTTTTGAAAATTTACGAGTAGTTACACTATGATATGGAGAAAAACGGTTGTTAAAGGTTTTCTATAATGAAGCGGAACCTGTGTTTAAGTCGTGAAATCTTGTATTGTGAACTCACCTAATTTGATAAATATTGCAATATTTTTTTTTAAAAAACTGAACAATCTTCGATTGATTTTAATTAAAATTAATGATAATGCTGAGAGAGAGAGAGAGAGAGAGAGAAATCACAAGAATAACATGCACTTGACTGAAACATTTTCAGTGTAGTACTTGGTATTTATTTGACTTCATTTTTCATGGTAATATTTGAAATATAACACACACACACACACACAAGTAACATAAAAAAAAAATTAAGTGAATTCCTACTTAGATCAACAAAGAAAAATTTTATTTTAGCTACTTTTTATTAAATAGCTACAATTAATATAAATTATGTATATACATATGTGGCAGAATCACAAGATTAAGTGGTAACTAATTTTTATTAAATATCATTAAAGTATCGTATTGTCATCCAAAAGAATCGTGTATATAAACGTTAGAAAAAAACCTTTTCAAGTTTTGACACAAGTCGCCAAAAGGGTAGCTATGCCGTCAAAAATGATGCCAACGTGGCTGTATTTGTAATTCATTAAGTAATTAGTTTCCGTCAATCAATTTTAATTAATTATAATTAAAGTATCGTATTTTTACCAAAAACAATGTTGTATAGAAAATTTCAGCTCAAATGAGCGCTTTAAAATGTGAGAAATAAACTTTTTCAGGTTTTAACACAGGTCGCCAAAATGGTCACTAGGTCACCAAAAATGATGCCAACGTGGCTGTGTTTGTAATTCTTTAAATAATTAGTTCTAATCAATATTTTTTTTATTAATTATAGTTAAATTACTGTATTATCATCGAAAATAATCGTGTATATAAAATTTCAGCTCAATCGAGCGCTTTAAAATGTATTTTATTAACCTTTGAAAATTCCACCAAAATAAACAAATATATAGAGAGTGTGAGCTAATAGTAGGAATTGGAAAAAAATGGGCTTATTTCCTTATGAACGGCACCCTTTGAGAGGAAAGTTTTAAGATAAGCATCTTGTTATAAAATATTTTATAAACAGAGGGTCATTCGCACTTTATGGGAACGATTTTGATGGTTAATTTTTATCTATAACTGCCGTATTTTATGGGATGATCCGCTTCCATCTGATAGCCATAATTCTTGATAATAGCTCTAGTTCAAATTTTCCGTGGAAGTAAACATTTTCTTTGAATTGCCATGCCAATTTTAATCCATTCCTCTTCAACAGTTTTCTAAATCACTGAAGACCCGTCATCGTAAAGGTCCACGTCAAATATATGTTGAGTTTCAAACGTCATCCTGTTGGTGTAGAGTGTAAGTTAGGAGAGGGAAGGGGTGCCAGCTCAGGTGTCGTCCTCATCACTTGGCTATGGTTCAAAATTACCAGATCAAAAGCCCACGAATAGCTGACTAGTGAGACATTAATGCTCAGTCACTCACTGTAATCTTCTAAATTGGTGTTTTCACCTTTTCAGAACGAATAATTGATATTTCATGGAAAGCAACATTAAAAAAAATTCTAAAACTAAACCAGAAAGTTATTTTACATCTTAAATGTTTCCTACATGCCATGAGATTTGAAAAAAAAGCCACGCTTTGAAGGTTCTCCACTTTGCTGTTGTTCACGCGAATATTGAATTTTGTAGCTTAGGTCTCTTAATATAGAAATAAAAACGAAATTTTTGAAAATGTGCAAAATGGTTTCTTGAAATCTTTTTTTATTTCGAATAGGGCTGCGGATTGGTGTTATATCATTGCACGCCTAGTACATTTTCAAGGAGTTGGTATCTCTGTTTAGCGCTGCACCATATAGATGGAAAAGCGATCGCAAAAATATAATTTTGGTGCCCAGTTGCCTCCCCGGAGGGAGGCACCAGAACTTACGATGCGAAACCGTACTGAGAAATTTAATTTTGCCGTGATCACATAAGACAAGCTGGCACTTAAAGGATCTTTCACATGCCGCATAATCATACGACATGGAAGCTATTAATTTTCTGCATCATGAAAATCCACCGACTTGGGCTGGAATCGTACCCGCATCCTTAGGCGTACAAGGCTAGAGACAAACTAACTACGCCCCCCAATTGACTAAAATACTTTTTCATAAAAAAAACTCTTTTTATATATATCCACATGATTTATCACCCTCTTATCTGGGCTAAGTTTTTGATATTCCGAGTTGAAAGTCCCGATGGGATCTTTCTCGTCTACTTTTTTTTCAATAAAGTCTTCAATGATATGATTGATTGCGTTGACACGTTAAACAGAATTCATTCTTCTGTACCAGTGAGACGTTCGAGAAACAATTTCTTATTGAGGACAGGTTTTTCAGATGCAATTATAAAAATAATATTGCATCTGTAAATTCTACAAAATTTTTCATAGGTTTTCAGAAAGGCCTTATCACAGACGCATGTCTCGGAACAACTCGAGTATCTTTAGAACAACCGCTTCAACCGCAGCTGTGAGAGTAAAGGGTTGCCGTAAATAAATAATTGCGATTTGACGTCAGCTGTGCACAATCTTCACATTGAAAAATCAATCGCCCATTCTTCTGCTTCGGAAAATGAGCATCCAATATTATTTTCTTATCTCGCTCGCGCTTTTGTTGATTGTCATAAACAGAAATGGTGGATCATTCTGCTTAAAGGATTATACTCCTTTAAAAAATATGTCATTAAAATATAATATGAAATTCGTAATACGTTTGACAAAGCCGCGGCTGTAAACTTTAACCCAAATCTTGTTCATGACGTCCGGAATTGAAGATCCCCATTAGCTTGAATTTCGAGCAATTATTTCAGCTCACTGGGAAAAAGTTGTTCGAAGCCGTTTAAACGGCAATATGGAAAAAATCGCTCCAAAAGTTTGCATAAAAGAAAAATTTCTCTAAATACGTATACGTGTGATAAGGTCTGAGGAGCTTTATATTTTTAGCATGTCTTTTAATTTTTTAAATGGAAAGTCTTGCAGCTTTTGTACTCTTAATATGCATTAAGTTTTATTCTCAATGCTCTTACTTTTTTAGTGTAGTATTTTTGTGTTGTGTTTATAGTGTTTTATATATTATGTCCTTTTAATATGTGTGGTTAATATTTATTCTTTTAACACGCTTTTATAAACTTCACCCGTATGTAACGGAATCTTTGAATTCGATTTTTATCCACTTTAAAAGGTCAGATTAGTTCGAAATTTTGCGCACTTGTCAAGGAGTGATGACTGTACTATAATTTAATAATTCTGTTCCCTCGTCCTGATCAGGATCTTCAAGGTTACGGATTTCCCATTTCAAAATTTGGAGACTAATTCCAGATCCCATTTCCAGATTTGATGACTAAAATTTAAGTTGCAACCCTAAAGGGGATACGCTCACGGCAGCAACTTCTTAATATAATGTAAACAATTGTCCATTCTTTTCTGAAAATGGAAATAAGTAAATGATAGTTTAAGAAACTAAAAAAGCACGTTTTTATTGCAGATCAAATTAAAAAATGAAAATTAAGTTAGAGTAAAAAAAACAAAAAAAAAAACACGCTTTAAAAGTTAATTGAACTGAAAAGTAAAAAAAAAAAAAAATAAGAACAGTCAGTAGGGTAAAAGCCTTTAGAAAATAGATTTTGAGTTTTTGATATTTCTAAAATCTCCAAATCAGGACCTTTCCAATGGTATAACATACAAGCCATTGTATGAATTAGAAGTATTTTTAAATTATTTAAAAAAATAATCAGCTGATAAACTATGCCCATTTTGACAGATAGAAATGTAAACATTGTCTTATTAAATCTGGAAAAAAGCTACAAAGTCTCTAATTATTTTATTTCTACACAATTAATTCAGATAACTGCATAACTGCAAGTTTAACTGTGTGTAGATATGCTAAAAATTTTGGAGACAAATTTGGACAATTTTTAGTTATTTGAATGTTATATTTAATAGTTAGTGATTTTACCTAAACTTAAGTCTATTATTTACATTAAATTTAGTTTTAATTAGTTTTTATTACTCATTATTTAAACTCGCCAAGGCTTAGTAACGAGTTAAAAAAGTTTTGAAATATTTGAACTATTTGTGAAATAGTTCTAGTCAATTTTCTTCATATGAATTACTCATTAATCCAAGTTTTGAATGCATATTTCAAAATAATTAGTTTGAGAAGATAAGATTTTTTAAAAAAAATTATGTTTTCTAAAATTTATATTTTTAAAATTGTATAAATTTAATGTATGAATGTACTCTTTGTTTCTTAAAAGCAATTGTGTATACTAAAGTGACATTTTTGAAATATTCTTAAGCAAATATACCATAACAAAAAAATTACAATTTTCAATAAATTCATAATAATCATACTTGCTCACTCAACTAAAAGCTTGTTTTTGAAAAAAACGAATTAATATATTTAAAAAAAATTCACTTCAGTATAAATATAAACGTATAATTAATACATGTAGTCAAAATCATGAGTCTTTATGTTTAATAGTTTCTGAAATAAAGGTATGAGATGATACATCAAATGTAATGTTTGTTGTCTTTGTGAGAAGCTTGTTACATACATAAAAATACATAAATTTCATGTTTAAAAACATAGAAACAGTTTTATTTTGGCTGTTTTAGAAATCATTTGTCCAGTTTAGAGTAACTTTTGTACGAATACTTTTGTGGAATAATTTTTTAGTACCTTTTAGATTATTATATAATTTTTTAAAAAAAATAATTATACTATTTTTAAAAAATTAGTTATGTCATTCCATTAAGAATAAGTTACAGTTATCATAAAAAAATTAAAAGTACAATATATTAAGTTTTATTGGTCGAAAACATGAAATTTTATAAGAAATTGCAAGTGTACGAATACTTTTGTGGCCCTGTTGTATATATATAGGAAGAGAGTGGACTAATAGTAAGAATTGAAAAAAATTCGATTTTTTCTATCACAAATTAATAAAACGACTGTTCAGCTCTTGAAAGAATTCGTTAGTTCGGGGTTTATTATTGGTTAAATAGGGGAGGGGTGTCTTCCTTTTTATCGGGAAAGAGAAAAATTCGTTAAATCACGAAATTTGTTAAATAAGAGTTCGCTAAATCGGGGTCCGACTGTACCAAAATATTCCACAATCAATTGCCCTTTCTGTACTCGAAAATTTTTTACATTCTTTGAAAGACGTTTCTCAAATTTCTTTTCAAACTGTTTCAACCACAGCCTCAGATCAACGCCGAGTTCACCAAGCGTAAAATCCTTGCATCCGTTACGTAATATATTTGACAATTGCCTTTCCTTCAACATTGCTTATATTTTCCTTTCACTTTATTTATTTTTCCCTTTCGTCCCCAACGCTTTTTTGTGGCTTTTTTTATTATTATTTATTAATTTTTCTTTCTGGAAATGGGGAGGTAAACAGGGTAGATCTCCATAGTTTGCTGCTGTTCGCCTTATTTTTGTCCTTTTTTTTGTTTGTTATCTTTTAACATTTACAATGGAAGACATGAAGGAATCGGAGGAAAAAGTGCTGGGTTTTTTTGCACTTAATTGCTTCAAAAAGCAAGCATAAAAAATATGTAAGGAAAGGTAAGAAATGAGAAAAAATGTTTGGTAGAAAGTTCTGCCTTTCTTCAGTAAAACTCTTAAGTGTCATTTGTAATGTATGTCTTAAAGAAGTTTTACGAACAAATTATTTCAAGAGAAATATTTTGTTATGTGTTGAAAATTCCTACATCACAGACATTTCATAGTAGTTATTTAACTTCAAATGTATCTTTATACAGAACTGTGTATTTTCTATGCTAATAAAGATACCAGTTTTTTTTTTTTTTAAATGAGTTTTACATTCCCATTTTTTGGCAATTTGATATTTTTTAATTAAAAACGGATTAAATACACTTAACTCAAAGGTAATTCAAAATGAAATTCCTTCTCTTATTATTTAATGTTTCAGAACATTTGGTGTGAATACTTTAGTAACTAAATCATGGACTAACATAAAAACAGAGACATCTTAATTTCTTCGAAACTTTAAGCCAAACAAACGAAAATAGAATAAAATGTTATCTAGATATTTATTCCATTCCTTTGTCTATTCAATGCCATGAAGCTTAAGTAAAATTCTAAGAAACGTTTAATTAATTGAAATATTGTATACAGGAAAAAGAAGAATTTGAAAAAGAAGCCAGTCGAATTAACTATTAAATAAGCAATTAATAAATTATTCCTAATATACGAGATGTGACCCTTCCAAAAGAAAAAAAACAAGAATGGTCCAATAAATCATTGTACTTACAAAACCAGTTATCCGTGATAGTATCACTTTCAAAGCAGTTCCCTTCTGCATTCACACACTTCAGCATTCGGTGCTGCCATTGCTGGTAACAGTTCTGGAACAAGGTTTCGGAAGGCCCTCCAGGAGATTCTCTGTTTTTGCCTGAACCTCTTCAATTGAGGTAAAATGGGTTCCTTTTAAGCAATATTTAACTGTAGGAAATAAAAAAGTCTCTTGGGGCTAAATAAGGTGAATAAGGAGGATGCTCCATCACACTAATATTTTTTCTGGACAGAAACTACTTGACAGATAAGGCTGTGAGAGAGGGTGCATTGTCTTGTTGCAACATTCATTCATCACTCCCCAATTCAGGCCAATTTTCCCTAATTTTTTTACGAAATATTTTTTAGTACTTCAATGTAGTAGTGTTGATTAATAGTTTGACCTCTGATGTGAGTGAGAATCTAATCATACCACAAATTCTGGCCTGTTTTGGTCAGTAATCGCTGACGTTGCGCACCCAGCAGGTTCATCATCTTCTACGCTGACCCTTCCTACTAAAAACCGCCTATACCATTCAAACACATGTGCATGAGACAGTTTCCTCTCCATAAGCCTTGGTTAATACTTGAAATGTTATCGTGGCTGATTTCTTAAGTTTCTCAAAAAACTTATGATGTAGATTAATCATTTTTCTGGCAGAATGTACGTGTTCACTCAAAGACACAGTACTCCCAACTGGTGTGATCGGTTAAGGCGAAACTGACTAAATGGATAGAAAAGATGTGTGGTATGACATCACCAGAACAGTTGTTGTCAATTCCACTCTTTCTTCAAGCTACACACTTAGTCTCGATTTCTTTGCGTAACACCTTGGTTTAGGAATACATAAAGCTGGTGGAAATTTTTGAATAGCTTAGAAAGATATAAATAAAATCGTTCTTTAGTGTGTATGTAACTTGTTTTGATTGATAAAAACGAGGTTGATTTTTTTGTCTGTTTTTTTAGGTGTACATTGTTTATCTCAAATTTTTATTCTTTCCACACTTTGATAAACCTAATAAAAATGAACATAAAACTAACTTTATAGGAAATATAAACACTTTATTGTACATTATTATTATTTTTTCATTACAATATTTGGCACCTAAGTAAACATTTTCAACAGAGTATAATAAAACTAAAGCTTCTTAGCTGAAAGTAAAATGGAAATAAAAAAAAATATTAATACTATTGAATTATATTACACACATTCATAAATGTTTGTGTACCCGGTTTTTAATAAGGTTTTTATAAAATTTTAAGATTGTAATAGTAGCTCACAAAAAATTAACTTTATTTTATTTTCGACCGTAGACTAAGTATTCTAAATTGTTAGAGGTTTGTATTATTCATAAAGAAGACAAACTACAAAACATGAACACGGTATAATCTTTGCGTTTTGATGTATTTCCCCTGTTATCAACTTTTATTAATTTTTACGAAGTTATAATTTCAAGTTATCGATTCCATTCATCAAGTTCATTGAAAAATTAAAATATATTTCTCCTTTTGAAGAGCTTTTTGGCGTGCAGACGATATGCTAATAAATTTCTAAATTGGTAGTTATGCTTAGTTCAGTGCTTCCCAAACTTACAATACTTGTGACCCTATATTAAATCATAATTTTCATTGCGCCCCCTCCATATAATAACCATATATTGAATTCGATAGTACAATACTTTGACGCAAAAGCTTCAAAATGACTTTAACCTAAGTACCTACGGCGTATATAAGCGTCTCGTTCAGCCAATGCGTAAATTACCCCAGAAGTAAATATACACTGGTGTGCAAAAATTAAGGACGAGACGGTTTTTTCAATATAACTTTGTACAAAAGCTTTCCAAATCAACACATTTAATACCGTAAGATCCCCAATACGCAAGGACATGTGTAATGTAAGCAACACTTACTAAAAGAGAAATCAGAGGGATAAAAAGAAGCTTGATATTGAAAAAGTAGCATGGAACGCAATGCGACTGAAGGCCGAAACATCCCTGTGATGGGTGTCCAGCAAGAAACATCCGGTCTTTAGTAGGGGATATGATCTCCCCTGACTTCTAGGCAGGTTTCACAGCGTCAGCCCATGCTGAGAATGAGGGTGTCAATGAGTTGTTGAGGCATTGCTGCCCATTCGTCTTGCAGCGCCAATCGAAGCTCCCGAATCGTTACTGGTGGTAAGGTACGAGCTGCCAAGCGTCTGCCTAGAAAATCCCATACATGCTCAATGGGATTGAGATCCGGAGATCGTGCCGGCCAATCCATACGTTCAATATCCTCACTCTCTAAGAGCTGTTCGGCAGCTACTGTGCGATGACATGGTGCATTGTCGTCCATGGAAAGGAACTGCAGACCCATAGCGCCTCTAAAAAGACGCACATATGGAAGAAGAATCTCGTTACAAGAACGGGTCCCGTTGACTGAACCTGCGTCGAAGATGTGAAGGTCTGTACGACTACCAAGCATGATGCCTCCCCAAACGAGAACACCGCAACCTCCATACCTGTCCCTTTCAATGATGTTCGAGGGATGATTGCGACTTCCCTGCTCTCTCCAGATGAGTATGCGATGAGAATCGCTACTCAAACTGAATCTGCTCTCATCTTTAAAGAGTACTCGTCCCCATTCATTGTCTCTCCAATTCCGGTGTTCCCGACACCACAGAGAACGCCTTCTCCGATGGGCAGGCGTTAAAGGTACACACCGTCAGGGCGTCGTGCAAACAGACCACCACCGTGCACTCTTCTGGCCACGGTAAAACGCGATATCGGTCGTCCAGTCGCCTGTGTCGTGTGTCCAGCGATTTCTCCCGCTGTCTGCCGCCTGTTTCTTCTGGCCTGTAAGACAATGTACCGGTCATCTGCGGGTGTGGTTCCTCGTGGACGACCACTACTGAACCCCCGGATAGTTGTTCCTGTAGTTTGAAATTGTCTCCAAAGTCGTGAAACGATGCTGTGAGCAATTCCGAACTCAGCAGCCACACTTGTCACACTGCGGCCTTCCTCCAACTTCCCAATGATTCGACCTTGGGTAAAAGCATCCAGATGTCGTCTAACAGATTGATTATTCGCCATTTTTCGCTTAGGCAGCAACTCGGTGTGATTTTAACTGCTATACGGCGTGCAATCTCTTTGCCAGAAATACTGATCTTACACCGACTACATACTTTATACTACTCAGACACTCATTACGTCTACCTGCATATCTGCGCATGTGCTACCGTACATCCCCTTACTTAATCTCCTGATTGGTCTTTCTGTCCGCTCTGCCTCTTCGTTCAGTTGATATGCTAATGTTTCGACTTCGTCCTTAATTTTTGCACACCAGTGTATATCTTTCCGAAATACGATCTTTTCAGTTCACTGCTATCCATAAAATTATTCCGAAGGTCTTGAAATGCACTAAAGTGAACTTGACAGTGTTTTCAACGGATCTACTTAATTCAGAGGATTTTCTTATTTATTCTCTTTCTCCCCTCTCCTGCATAAACCACATACGTTTGCGTACGAACAAAACGGGGTGGTATTGGGGAGCGAATCACGTAACTTTTATTCGGCAGTTAAGGAATTAATTATAAACCGTGCAAATTTTCATGGTAAGTGTTAATGTTTGCCCATAATTTAATACAAGAAAAGCCCGTGGGTTCACTGGTAATTATTAAACTTATTCTTAACTAAGTATTGTTAAATTAATGACAAAACATATTAATTAATTAAAGATAATGAATGAATGAATAATATTTTTATATTAATGAAATTAATTATAAAACCCATTGTGTGCAGTACTGATACATTTATAAGTGTGTTTTATAAGTGTATTATATCAGTGTAAATGTGTATTTTGTAAGTGTATTATATAAGTTTATAAGTGTATTATATCAATGTATTTATAAGAATTAAAATCAAGTTTTTTTGAATTTTTTTTTATTTTTTCAGAATGCATTGTGTTTGTTTATTTTCAATAAATTATTATATATTTTTTAAATAATCTTTTGTTTTTGACTTTTCAATTTGATCGCGCTCCCTTCTAGGGTTATCACGCCCCTCTAGGGAGGCGCACCCCACAGCTTGAGAAGCTCTGACATAGTTGAAGTATGCTTTGCACCTGAATTGGTATTTTCACCTATCTACACAATTCCGCCATATTATAATCGTCACAAACTCGTATCCGGCTTGTCACGTGCCTCTGAAAATCCATCTCGAAGAGGGAGCCAATATACATATTTTACTGTGAATACTGTTTGTCTTCCCAAGGAGTGATGTGGTAGTTAGGAGAAGGAGGTTCCAGCTCAGGTTTCACTCTCGTCACTTGACTGAAGAACATTAAACTTACGAGGTCCGTCGCCGATAGCCATCGTGTTGCTTTGTAGAACGAGGTTTTTTTTGTTGCTCTCATTCACTTGCCTCTTATGTTATAAATTGATACCGATTTTCATTTAATACTTACGTCCGCATCTTCTACAAGTCGACTTTTAAATAAATACAGAAATCAAGTTAAGGATTACATTTTATATATGAATGTTAGAAATTTATAACTAGGATTATGTCAGAATATAATATAATATATACTGGGTTTTCTCAACTTTTATAAATTTTACCTTTCCTTCACAAAATCAGCACTTCTAAAACTTTCTCAAAATGACTCCCCCACCCCTCCGCCCCTTAGCCCGGTGTTGCTGTGGCTTTAACTGAGTTTATAACTTAAAATTTCCTGTTTCGAATTTTTTCACTTCTTTTTCTGTCAGACAAGTTTACTCTCCCCCCCTCCCGGCGATGCAAGGACATTCTTAAATGCATAATATATTATCTCAAGGAAATTTTCATCTCACTATCAGAGCTCTCGAGTAATTGAACAATGGGACTTTAATATATTCACTCACTCACTTTACAACTTTTTATGCCCTGGAAACGAAAATATACCTTTTAAATTAGTTGTATGTTGAAAACAGTAGAAAATTTTATAATTATAAAATTTTGCAACTGTATTAAATGTTATATTAAAATTGTGAGCATTTTTTGAAATGTTCAATATACGGAAAAAATTTCATGCAAATATTTTTATAAATGGAGAAGTTATAAAAGCTTTGAATTTCATTAGTTATTAAACATTTAAAATTTGAGTATTTTTTAAAAATTTGTAAAAAAAAGTTTTCAGCATTTTATTTTTTAAATCACTAACTCTAAAAGATCAACGTATGAGTTTTTAAAAATAATTTTCATATAAACGCATTGATATTCATTCATTTTAGAAAAAAATCATAAAATGTGTAAAGTGTTGCTGTTTTGTAAAAAAAAAAAAAAAAAAAAAACAGACGAAATAAATTATCTTTCCAATTACGACATTGCTGCCGAAGTTATTAAATGCGCGAATAAAAATTGATTTTTTTAAAAATCATAAAAATTAAGCGATGCTTTTGTTTCGAACCTGGGTACAACCGTTAATATTGAAGCGCTTTAAACAATCCACTCCGTGAAATCGTCGGGAAAAAGGAGTGAAAAGACCTTTAGAAAAAAAAAAAGGAAGAGATAATCCGAATTAAAAAATGCGTTTTGTTAAAATTTTAATTTTTTTCGGACATCATTTTTAAGTTAATGCCTTCTAACTTCGTATATCGATTGCAAACAACGGTAAATTTAAACAAACAATGTAACAAAAATAATGCTTAAGGTATCCGACTACGTTTAGAACCGGGATTTTCAAAAGCGCATAAATGAATAATTTTCATGATATTTAGTGTCACTTGGATTAGAATATATGCATAGAATTATTTTAAGGACATTTTGACAAAAAAAATTTATTTAAATTCAATATTTTGGCAAAAAATTAACTTAGAATAATCTTTATTCCAAATGTTCTCTTTTTGTAAAAAATGCTTCTATTAGAATAATATTTTGCCTGTATATAGCTCAGACCTCTGTTCAGAGGCTCAACTAGGATTTTTGAAATACATAACTTAGAAGTGGGTTTATTCATATTTTCAACAATAGAGGGGAGAAATTTTAAGAAAAAAACGCGAATAATTATTTCAATTGGTGGTAACTCTGAAAATAATGTGGAGTTTTAAAAAAATTCTAGTTGAACATCTGTAGAGATGTCTGAGCTATATGCAAGCAAAATATTATTCTAATAGAACCATTTTTTACAAAAGGAGAACATTTGAAAAAAAAGATTATTCTAAGTTAATTTTTTTCCAAAATATTATATTTAAATAATTGTTTTTGCAAAAATGTCCTTAAAACAATTTTATGAATATATTCTACTCGGAGTGACACTAAATATCATGAACATTATGCACTAATCCGCTTTTTTAAAATCACGATTCCGAACGTAGTCGGATACCTTAAGTATTTCTTGCAAAAAGAAAAAAAAATGAAATAACAATTTAAAAAAAAAAAAAACGATAATTTTTAAGTAATTTTTCAATCTTTGTACATATTACGTATAATATCATTCTACATACGGAAAAAAGTTTCGTGAGACTATTTTTATAAATAAAGAAGTTCTTAAGCATTTAAATAAAAGTTTGAGTATTTTTTGAAAAATCGTAAAATTAAAAAATTTTAAAAGAAAAAAGCATGAACTTTTTTAGTGTAGAGTATCACTTCATTAACATGAAAGAAAATGCTAATGGAACGATTTAGATAACATTTTCAGAAAAACGTATAGATTTTGACTCATTTCAGAAATAATCGTAAAAAATACAATATATCATTTTTTTTTTGTAAAATAAAATATGCCATACCGTGATGAAGTAAATGATCTTTCCGAATCTATGATTATTTTTTGCCTGAGTCTCAGAGAAAAAAAAGTAGATCGTGTTTTGAAAGCGTCTGGGATGAAAAAAAGGTCAAAAAATTGAAACTTAGCCGCTCGTTGGGAGAAAATGCTCACAGGGGTAAAATAACTATGCATTTTAAGGTTTTTAATTAATATCTTTTTGACTGATTGCAGTATCGGAATATAAATAATTTAAACAAATTCCTCGGATCACTCCCGAGCTTTTGGTACTTTTGGCGAGTTTATGCGTCGTGAGGTTCGTGAGATGATACCCCTAGTCCCATAGATAGATAGATGCGTTTGTTTTCCTTCGAATTTTATTAGTGTAGATAGATAGATATGTATATGGTGAATCCCCAGCCCTTCAAGTATTCGTTGGGGTAAACTACCGACCAGAACAACTCAACCCACTTCCCGCATAAGTACTTTGACTTTGACTTCGGCGGACATACGAAAAACCATGTGAACGAACAACATTCTAGCTGCTGAAATAAGACTCGTTCTTTCACAGCTTGGAGTACAGACTGCTTTGCTAAATATTGAAATAAAATATAATATGATAAAGGGCTGCACGTTGCATTTCTCTTATCAATCTAAGAATTACTCCAATACATGATACAGCAAATATATATATATATGTATTGCATATATGCATATATACATATTTCTTTTATATATATATATATATATATATATATATATATATAAAAGAAATATGTATTATTTATCAAAAACAAGAAATAATAGATAAAGAACATAACAAGAAATAGCATAATAAAAATATAAAAGCAGAACATGAAGAACAAAATTATAGAGAAATAAAAGAACTACAAAAAAGCAGAACCTAGCGAGTCAGAAAGCAATTTCGGACTTAGGACCGAATAAGTGGGGTTAAACTAGTTTAAAGGCGCCAACCTTCCCCCTTTGCAACTCGGTAGGAAAACCAAATAAAATAAAATAAACAAAACGTCAGAGTATGGATAACTCAGAGAGCATGATAAAACCAATCACTACTATTATGTAACAAACTCTCCCAAAACTCTTAATGCAGAAAAATCACAAAATCACAACATAATTATGTAGGAAAAGTAGAAAAATGCTAAAACAATTACATAAGAAAAGTAACTTTCAAAAAATAATTTAACAAAATTTCTTTACTCACAAAGCTTTTACGAAGAGAAACAAGCATCTTGCCATTAATGAAAGTCAATTATTCACTAAGTTAAAAAATTCGAAAATACATAACCACATCTTTTGAGCTGACTTTTAAACCAGCCAGAAAAGACAAGTATAAAATGACGACAATCAAATATGGTAAAATTTGAATTGGTTGATTGTCAAAAATGTAAATTTGCTAGGCTCTAATTTGGTTGGTTGTCAACAATGTGTAAGATGTTCAAGATGTGTGTGGAAAAAATGTAAACTGTGATATGAGTGTTATGATATAATCTTCACAACAAGACCACTAACATGCTGACTTTGAAAACCTATTGTTGTGTGGTGGATTTGGAATTCGAAGTAGCAAGCCGGTTAATGTATTTGTGATGAATATAAGATCTCAAGAAATTAAAAGGGTATTTATGATCTAAATAACATTGAAATTTTTTTTTTAATATTATTGTATTTATCTATTTTGTGGGTAGTTAAGTTATCATTTCTAAATAAAAAATTCAAAATGATATTTCTGTAAATTGATATATGTAAATTACTGTTCCATACGGGAATTTTAATTATATAGAACTTAAACGGATCTCTTTTGTCAAAAATGTTACAGACTACATTATTGTTAATAAGATGCAAGTCTAAATCCAAGAATTCCACCCTATTAGAGTTGAAGTTAGTTTTAAGGAGCTTGAGATAATCAGGGTAGAACGTAATATTTGGTTTGTATTCACTATTTTTACCAAAAATTATTATATCATCTATATAACGATAAATTAAGTAAGAATCATTTACAACATGATCTATTTCAAAAAAAAATGTAAATATAGGTTCGCTAAACAATTACTAGCTGGACCACCCTGAGGTAATCCTTTGATCTGTTTATAAAGATTCTGATCAAATGCAATGAAATTTTCTTTTAATACGAGGTTAACAAGAATATCAAATTTATCTTTTTTCATTGAAGTATATAATTTATATTTATCATAAATTAACTGTAGAACCTTAATCATATCGTCAATATCTATAGAATTAAAAAGGTCCTCGAAATCAAAACCATGCATGGAAAAAATCATCATATCCTTAGTAACTCTAACAATCTCTAAGCTATTTTTAATAATTGCCGTGTTTTGTAAATTATCAATTAGATTTTGAAAAAGAGATTGCAAGATCTTCCCAGACTTCGTGATATATGTATTGTATCCATTAGTGATACTACGGAATTTTATAGGGCTTTTTTGAAATTTTGGTGTTAAAAAAATACTTGGATATTTAATATTACTTAGATGAATATTCAGTCTTTTGTTAAAAGCTAAAAGACGATTATCATCTTCTCTATTATTGTGAATTTATTTTTGAAATGAATTATTATTTAAAATGTGGTTACTTAATATTTTACTGTAAAAATATTTACAAATTATGGCATAATTAGCAGAGACCTTATCAACATATGTAATAAAGAAGTCATTTTGGATATTTACTATTGATGATTTAAGAGATCTTTATACATAATTTCATTTTCAACAGTAAAATCTAATTCCCGAATTTCTGTTGCTACATAAGATCTAAATTGATTGAATGCTTCAATCGGCATTCCGTATTTAATTGCCATTTTAAGGTAGAATTTATCTAAATCTTTTATGATTTGTTTCATAACGTTAGATTTATTTTTTGTGATCATCAGTCTAAAACCGGTACCTTTTTCCATAAAATTTCTTAACAAATCATCTTTCACGATGCTAAGGTCTCCTGTGACAACGTGCTGCTGATAATCATCAATATAGTCTCGATATAGATTGCATCTACATGATTCTGAACTTAGAAGCTCCGAGATTTGATTATAATTAAATATAAATCTACCTAATTTCTTGTTGTATTTGAAAGCCTTTTTAATAATAATATTTTTAATAGGAAAAAAGGATTGATATTTTTGAAATATACTTGAAAAATTAATTTTGTTAAAGGATTTATTCATAAATAATAATGTACAATATTCTGTAGAGTAATTTTCACTTGCATCTAATTTAATATTCCTTTTTTGTACTAAATAGTTAATAAGGTCTCGAATCATATGCATACCATGAGAATCTCGAAATTTATATCTGCTTAAAATATCTGTCATAATTTTAATTTCAGTTTTATTCATGCCAAACATAAACGATTTAATTAAGCCTGTGTTGTAGTTATCATCAAATTTAACAGCTAATTCTAACATACAATTCTTGAGGGTTGACATGTCTCTAGTAACTCTTTTTCTGCGTTTAGCTTTTGAAATTCTCGCTAAACGAATATTATTACTATTATCAATAAATTTATTAAAATTCGGAATATATAATGAATTCTCGGATTTTTGGACAACAATTACAACATAAACAATTAGGAATTCAAATTAATAATAGTTTTAAATTTCCACATATATTTCTTATTCCCAAATTTCATAAGGACCCAGTCAAATGTAGGAAAGTTATAAATGGATTTAATACATATATTAGCAAAAAAGGCAAAACTCTGCATGAAATATTACATGAAACAATAAATAATCTTAAATCCACAGCCATTCTTAAAAATAGTAAATCACTTATTGAACAAATGAAAGATAATAAGATTTATTCAGTCTATAGTTTAAATTTTGAAGATCTTTTTAACTCTATTAATATTGATGATATGACTAATATACTTGTAAATTTGCATAAAGATAATTTATTTAATAATGTTAATTACGATAGATTTTGTTCACTACTTAGGTTTGTACTTAAAGAGAATTATATATATATCATAATGGTAACTATTATTTGCAGAATAAAGGTTTGCCACAAAGTGGCCCTGCGAGCAACTGTCTTGCCAATTTATACTTACATTATTTTGAAAGTAGTTATATTAAAAATTCTAAATATTATATTTATCGTTATATAGTTGACATAATCATTTTTGGCCAACAAGTCAATTTTATACCTAACATTAATTTTTATCTACAATATCTTAATTTAATACAGACAAATAGTAACAACAATGAAGCAAATTTTCTTGACATACATATCAAAATAAATAATAATGTAATGGTTTCTAATGTTTATGATAAAAGAGGAGATTTTAATTTCAATATTATAAAAGTTCCTCATTGGGTGAGTAATGTACATGTTTCTATATTCAGAAATATTGTTATCAATTATTTACAATGCAATAAATTTCTGGTGTCAAAAATCAGAAATAATAAATAACTTTTCACATTTTACTAAACATTCCTTAATCAAAATACCCAATTAATTTTATTAATAGTTATATGAATAAAGCTATTCAAAAAAGTAAGGATTAAAAATTCTGAGATTGATAATAGTTTATTACTATAAACTTACATATTTCATAGTTATAGTTACCTCCATGTTCTAATATTAGATAAATTTACTTATTATTATTTTATTCATATATACTCTTGTGTTATTAAAGTTTTGGTAATTTGTAACTCTCTTATTAATTTTTATTTCCATTCTTTTTACACTTTTGTTAAGTGCTACACATTTCAGCCATTCACATGATTTAAATCTGCCGTAGAGTCCAGAATCTGGCAATAACATTTATTGCACTCAGATTTAACGTGGGCTCTGCATTTTTGAGTGCAATTTTTAGGTAAGTTACTTCTATCTTGAAATGGATTTAAATATTCCTATCCATTACTTTCAATAGGGTTTTGCTCAGTATTATTTACATAAAGGGGAAAGGTTGGTTGGCCAAAAAGCATGTTCAACCCCACTTTTATATAAATTATTTTATATATTATTTGTCCTAAGTCAGCAATGTTTATAAAACTGCAGCATCAATTTTATAATTTTTAATCTCGGTTGCTCATGTGTCCTTTATTGTGTGATTTTCCTACAGTCTATGTGTTTTTCGAATGTGATTGTTGGATATTTATCTCTTGTTTGTAGAGATTACATTTTTTAAGTATAATGGTGATCAAGTAGTTGTGGCAGTATTTGAGTAAACAGCTTGTTGAATAGCAATCCATATTTGTTTAACTATGTATAGAAAACATACACAAACATAAAAACTTTCAGCAACACACCAAACAATACACAGAAGACGAACAGGTGCGGATTACATGATGGTTACAAGAAGCAGCTATTGTTTCCAAAATTTCTTTCCAAAAATTTCTCTATTTATACAAATTAACTTAAAAGCATACGACTTCCATGCACTGCTTTTCTGTTTGGTCCCGATAACGGGATGATGTACATTATGTAATTCTTGATTTAAAAACACCGAGCTTTTAATTTCGAAGTGTTAGAGTTACCGTGTTATATCCTGCTAGGCGGATGAACGAGAATTTGATAATTTCTTGAAGACCTATATATAAGAAGGTTGAGGCACACACACACACACACACACACACAAAATTCATGCCAACTATTTTTTTTCTTGAAATACCAGTCCGGTTGGAAAATGTGACATATACAGACGAAATGACAAGATGTTAACTGCATGTGTTGAGAATGAATAGCACTGAAATATTAGAACACACTAATTAATTACGGTAGCGTACAGATCAATATGGCCTTCAATGTGCAAAAGAATGACAACACAGTAAACATAAAGTTGACATATGGCAAACCTAGGCCTAAAGTCCCTCAATGTAGTCCCCTGCTACTGTCATCACAAAAAGTGGAAGGCGCTGAATACCATCAGTGTCAGCATTTGCCACACCACGTTGCTCATCACTGGTTAACACACGTCCTTCTTGAAACTTTCCTCCCCATCGTGCTAAAATACGGTGTGTTAGGTACATATCCAAGGGCTTCCACTAATTCACTGTGACATTACATTACATTTCTCCCTCGGAGAACATATATTTGGATGTAAGCACGCTGCTCAACACCAGTTACTTCCATCTTACACGATACTCACCGATTTCACGGCCCTCGTTGCGCTACTATCAGCTATCAAATAGACATCTGTTGTTCTGAATACACACTATGTCTGCAGAACTTCCACAGGACAAATATACGTTTGTGATCCGTTCACATACCTACAAGAAAAAAGTAGTTGTCATGACTTATGCCCCAACCCTCTTATACACACACACATATATACACTGCTCAAAACAATTAAAGGATATTGTAAGTTTTATATAAAATAAAGACATAAGCAATTTTTTTTGCCGAAAATGGAAGAAGAGAATCAAAAATGTAAATTTTTCTGATTTTCAAACTGTGGAGTATGTTAATTTTGTGTTCGACGTCAAAAACGTCGCTTCAGCGGCAGCGAATGAAATTTGACTTTCAACTGAAATGAAGACAAGGATGATCGGCATTCAGTGACTGCTTTGTTTCGATGAGTACGATGTCTCATCGAAGCCATTTAACCGATTCAGAAGCTTGGAGAATTGTTGGTAGGTTAAAAGGGGGCCAAACTCAAGCCGAAGTAGCGCAAGCCATTGGAGTGTCACAAAGTGTGATTTCCAGGATCTGGAACCTTTTTTTGGAGACTGAAAGTGCAGGCAGAAGACCAGGACAAGGTCGTAGACGGGCAACAACGCCCAATGAAGATCGTTATTTAGTGTTAACGGCTCGGAGACACCAAAATATGAACGCTACTCTTCTACAACAACACCTTCGCTTGGCTACTGGCAACAAGGTTTCAACTGATACTGTCCGAAACCGGCTCCATGGTGTAGGTCTGTATGCTCGCCGACCGTTGATATGTGTTAGACTAACATCAAGGCATCGTCGCGACCGCAGGGAGTGAGGAACAGAGCATGTGAATTGGAAGGGAAATGAATGGAGCAATGTTCTTCTTTCTGACGAGTCCCATTTTTCTGTTCATCCGGATAATAGGCGTATTTTCATCTGGAGGGACCGTGGGAGTAGGAATAATACTGCGTTCGTGCACTAAAGTGTCAGATTTGGTGGTGGGGGAGTGTTGGTGTATGGTGGCATCTCCATTGACGGGCGCACAGACCTCTACATCATTCAAGATGGACCTCTGACTGCTCGCCGATATAGGGATGAGATCCTCAGATCTATTGAAGTCCCTTACGCTGCAGCAATCGGAGATGACTTCATTTTAATGGACGATAACAGCAGGCCTCTTCACTCATCGTGCTAACCTTGTGAAGGATTCCCTTTTCGAGGAAGGAATCGTACGAATGGAATGGCCAGCGTGTTCTCCAGACATGAATCCAATAGAGCACGTTTGGGACGCTGTAGGAAGACGAGTTTCTGGCCACCAACCACCCCCACAAACTCTCCAAGAACTGGAAGAAGCTCTTCTGAAAGAGTGGGATAGAATACCCCAACTCGTGATTAATAGCCTCATTGACTTCATGCCTCAAAGGTGCTTAACGTTGCTGGCCGTCCGTGGAATCCATACCCCTTACTGAAAAGGATTTCTTTTGAAGAAAACATCTTTTCTTATTCTTTTTTTCTCATATGCACAAATTGTGTTTTTTTCCTTTTGTACACAAATGCCCAATAAAATGCATTTTTTTCTGTCAAACATGTGTAATTTATTCTCATATAACCTCCTATGTCTGTCGACCATGTATCAATCAGCTAAAAAGTTTCCCAGCCACAAGATCCACCTAAAACCGTAATATCTTTTAATTATTTTGAGCAGTATATATATATATATATATATATATATATATATATATATATATATATATATATATATATATATACATATACAGAGATGCACATTGTTCACATATGTAAAGAGAAAGTGTATATATATATATATGTGTGTGTGTGTGTGTGTTATTTTAATGTATGTAACTATTATGTGATACATCAGCATTAAATATTGTTGCGTTTTCGGGGGTTCGAAATGATTGAAGCCGAAGAGCGGGATCCAAAACAATTTTATTCTTGGCCAAAACAGTCCTCCACAAATTGTAGAACAGTTCTAGAAAGTCACGTACAATCGATGAAAATACTGATAACACAGATGTAATACACTAACAAAAGCAATAGTAAACAATCAGCACAAAAATAATAACTCAATAAAAGCAATAGCACACGCACTATGCATCGTCTCTCTCAAACACAGAGAGGTATCACTTGCTTGAAAGCTGAGATCTGACTAACTGACTAGCCGGCCCGGGCCTTTTTATACCTTTCGGTCAGAATCCTCTTGCACTTGCCAGAATAATCGAGAAATAGAAAGGTCTAGCAAAATCCGGAACGTACGAGAAAAGCTCAATACAGTAATACATTCAATACAATAGTGTTACAATACCACGATAGGGTTGCCAGACAGGGTTATTAGGAGCAGGGTTGCCATGGTCGCCAAGCTTATCGCCCACATTTGGCGATATATCGCCAAATTTGGCGCCAAAAATTAAGTCGCCAAATCCGTCGCCAACTTGGCGCTAGCTGCAATATTTGGCGAGTTTACCATTTAAACCAATGTTAAAGCATGGGGGCCGTGCAATGCAGTGGAAATGATATTACAGGTAAACAGGGTTGAAATCACATTAGATACGACAAATTAAACTGTAAAAAATGAACACAAATGAGTAGAAACAATTAGAATAAGGCTAAATTCGTAACATTGCCCCCCTCTCAAGAACTGCACGTCCCGGGCAGTACAACCCTTCATCAGACGTTAACATAATAATAAAGCAATTGATTAAAAACAACTAAATGAATATGCAATAATAAACATGTAATACATAGTACAAAATAAACACCTAATGCATAGTAAAAATAAACACTTACAAAACAATAAACAAAATTATTTACAAGATTATTTACACACTAACTTATTTATACAAGACCATGGTCAAAATAAATTACACGATAATTGACACACTAAGAATTATGGCCATAATATGGAGCAAGCCTGTCGTAATGAACGATTCTAGGCTTCGAATTCGTTGACTTACGGATCCGGATTACGACGTCGTTTATTATCTTTAAAATTGTATAAGGACCGTCCCAATGCGATTGTAGCTTAGGAGAAAGTCCTTTGCGTCGAGTCGGGTTGTAGAACCACACCTTGTCACCTTCCTTGAATTGATGTCCTGTGGCTTTTGTGTCGTACCGAGTCTTCATCTTTTCCGTCCTCAGGTTGATCCGTTCTCGAGCCAAATTGTGTACATCTTCAAAACGTGCCTGGAGATTCTGCACGTACTCCTCAGGCGATGAAGGTGTATCCGGAGGGCGACCAAACAGCAGGTCACAAGGGAGACGAAGATCTCGGCCAAAAAGCATCTGGGATGGTGAATATCCGGTAGTCTCGTGAACGGCGCTGCGGTACGCTAGCAGAAAGAGAGGAACTTTCTGGTCCCAGTCTTGTTGGTTCTTGGAGACCATCAGTGAGAAGTTATTCAGGATGGTACGATTAAACCTCTCCACCATGCCATCTGACTGTGGGTGCAAAGGTGTGGTCTTGGTCTTGTCAATTCCGAGTAGTTCACAGACCCCCTTCAATACCGCAGAGACGAAATTTCTTCCCTGATCGGAATGAAGTTGAAGAGGTACCCCATATCTCGATATCCAGTGCTGCACTACAGCCTCCGCTACGGTGGGGGCTTCCTGATCCGGAATGGGGTACACTTCGGGCCATTTCGTGAAGTAGTCCATGACAACAAGTAGGTACTTATTACCAGACGCAGTCCTTGGCAGAGGTCCCAGGATATCGAAAGCGATACGTTCGAAGGGTGCTCCAACATTGTAGCGATGCAGCTTCCCTCGGCTACGTATCTTTGGCCCCTTCCGAGCTGAACAGGCATCACAGGACTTGCACCACTGTTCCACGTCAGCTCTCACTTTACCCCAGAAGAATCGCTCTCGAACTCGGTGCAAAGTTTTCATGACGCCGAAATGACCTCCTGTTGGGCTGCCATGCAATTCTTTGAGTACCTCTGGGATACGAGATCGAGGAAGTACTAATTGCCACCTGAATGTCTTTCCATCCTCTGATTCGAATTTTCGGTATAGAACACCATTCCTGAGATGTAGAGAATTCCAGAGGGCCCAATACTGCTTAATTGTAGGACTATAAGCCGAGATGTCCTGCCAACTTGGTTTATTGCTGGAAGACTCCATAAACTCTATAAGGGGTTTAATATCAGGATCCGCCATCTGGTCTTCTCGAACTTTCTCGTTACTCCAGGGATCGGGTGGCGTCGCTGTTGAAGTTGTTATCTGGCGTATAGCATAGTCATATTTGGTCTCTACTCTGGAACAATGACGACAATTTTCTAGGCATGGTCTTCTTGAAAGGGCATCAGCATTTCCATGCGAGGAGCCTTTACGATGTCTGATGTCAAAGTAATACTCGTTGAGCCGTTGTATCCATCTGGCTACCTGGCCTTCAGTGTTTCTAAAATTCATTAGCCAGGTTAAAGAGGCATGATCGGTACGTAGAAGAAATTTTTTGGCCATAGAGATAGTGATGAAAATGCTCGATGGCTTTCACAATAGCCAGTAGCTCTTTTCGAGTGACACAATAATTTCTTTCCGGTTTCGATAAACACTTACTCCAATAAGCTACGACTCGTTCCTGGCCATCTATTTCCTGAGATAATACTGCTCCGACACTCTCATTACTGGCATCAGTGTCCAAGATAAATGGCTTGTCCGGTTGTGGATATATTAAGATCGGTGAAGACGTCAAAGCTTCTTTAAGCTGGAGGAAGGAATCTTCACATTCTTTTGTCCACTGAAACTTTTGTTTACTTTCTGTTAGCTTGTGCAAAGGTCTTGCGATGTTAGAGAACCCTTTCACAAACTTTCGGTAATAAGTACATAGTCCCAGGAAGCTTCGCAGCTCACGGAGGTTTTCAGGGCGTTTCCAATTCTTTACGGCGGACACTTTTCGGGGTCCGTACGAACACCTTCTGCAGAGATGATGTGTCCCAGATAATTGACTTCTTTCTGGAAGAACTTGCATTTCGAAGGGTTTAGCTTCAAGTTAGCGTCGCTTAATTTTGATAACACCTTCCGGATATTTTGAAGATGTTCTTCAAACGTACGCCCTCCTATTATGACGTCATCCAGGTAAATAAGGCAAGCTTCAAAAGTCAGACCCTTTAGCACGGTCTCCATCAGGCGCTCGAAAGTAGCTGGCGCATTGCAGAGCCCGAACGGCATGACTTTGAACTGCCATAGTCCTTGGCCGGAAGTGAATGCTGTTTTTCTCTATCTTCGGGATGGATCTCCACTTGCCAGTATCCGCTCTTTAAATCTAAAGTCGAGAACCATTTATGACCGGAAAGGGTATCCAGGGTGTCATCTATCCTTGGAAGAGGGTAGCTGTCCTTCTTGGTGACGTCGTTAAGTTTTCGATAGTCCACGCAAAATCTTGTGGATCCATCTTTCTTACGAACCAAGACGATTGGAGATGCCCACGGACTCGAAGACGGTTCTATGATGTCATTTTCCTGCATCTCTCGTAGTAGTGTTCCGACCTCTTCCTGTTTAGCAAACGGCAAGCGTCTTAGGTGCTGTTTAATCGGCGGATGGTCTGCTGTATCAATTCTGTGTTGTGTCACTGTAGTATGGCCAATATCGCTACTGTTCCTAGAAAACACGTTTTCAAATTCTTGGAACAGTCTTTCTGCGGAGCTTTTCTGTTCGGGGGACAATTCAGCATTTTCTAGAAGGTCGGGAGTCAACTGTTGAGGCGAGTTGGATAGGAGCAAGCTCGAACTTTTGCAGACACACGTTACTGGACTGCAGGTTGCCAACACTTCACCTTTCTGGAACACTCTAGGTTTTTCAGTTACGTTGCAAATTCTTACCGGGATAGTTTTTCTGGAAAGGTCCACTAGCGTCGAAGCTATTAGCAATCCATTCGCTTTATTTTCCGCAGATCCAATTAGGCCAGAGTTGAAACTCACATCGTTACCGATGTATCCAGGTACTATGATTTCAGTCCTTGGGGGAATGGTAATATTCTCGTTAGCGGTTACCTGTCGAATAGATTCTGACCTGAGTTCAATTTTGAATATAGTGACTTCTTCGTGTATGGAACGTAATTCGTTCTTGTTGAAGTCTAGAGTGAAACCATGCTCCTTTAGAAAGTCCAGTCCAAGAATGAAAGGGTCTGCAATATCTGCGACATACACAGCATGTTGGTAGGTAGTGTCTCCAAACTTGATCTTGACTTTTAATTTTCCATGAATATCAATCTTTTTCCCCGTCACGGTCTGTAGCACCACGCGGGGTGGGGTCCAGATAAGTTTCTCTTTTAATTTTTGAGCCAGATCGTTCCGAATGATAGACACATTGGCTCCTGTATCGATGATCATGTTGCAGGGAAGCTCGTTAACATGTCCCATTATAAAAATTCCATTTTCACCGGTACTCTTTGTCGAAATTTGACACACTTGAAAATGGGGCTTTCCAAAATCTGGCAACCTCCGCCCCACGAGATGGCCATTAATTAGTTTTCCGACACCTCCTTCTGGGAGGCGCTATTAGTTTCAGTGCCTTGGCGTGCCCGGCAGCTTCTCTGCAGATGCCCTTCTCGACCGCAGGTCCAGCATTTAAGGGTCTTCTTCCCGTCTGCTTTCTGGGACATCAAAGACTCAACTCTATTCAAGAAGCTTCTCATCTGTCGCTCTAACCGCTTCACACTTGAGTTCGACGTGTCCGATTCGTTGACGGCTCGTATGGGGTGTCTGTCCTTTCGTGTTGCTTGCTGGGCTGCCTCGAATTTCATAGCAAACACTAGGGCCCCCTTTAAGTCCTTGAGATCCGCCATTCGGAGAGCTTTCTAGATTTCCGGATCACGCACCCCGTCGATGAAGTGTTGCAGCGCCAGGACTTCTCTTACTTCAGTCGGACAGTCAGAAAACGCCAAGTGAGAAAGCCTCTCGACGTCCGTCGCCAGTTCTGGAGCGTTTCGGACACTTTCTGCTGCCGTGACTTCAGCTGGAGTCTGCTGTAATCCTTCACACATTTCTCTCCGAAGCGTAACTCCAGAGCATTAACGAGAGCGTCGAAATCCAGCCGCTGTGTTTCCGGCAAAGTTTGCAAAATCTCAGCAGCTTTGGCTCGAAGAGAAGCAGCTAACTGGCAGGCCTTGGTCTGGGGGTCCCACTGGTTTGCATCCGCCACTATGGAGAATTGGGTCTTATACACCTGCCAAGAGGACTTTCCGTCATATGTAGAAAGCTTGATGGAAGGTTTGGAATAAGGAGCTTGAAACTTAAATTCATCCCCTTGACCAGTCATGACTTTCTGCTTCAATTTCTCTAGGTCACTCCTGAACGAGATGGAAACTTCTTCTACCTTTTCGAAAATTTTCGCCTCTAGTTTGCTCTCCATATCTTCAAATTTATTTTCAACCGACTCGATTCTTCCTTCAATTTCTTCAAATTTCTTGTCCATAGTCGTCAATTTGTCGCCAATGCCCTTCAAATCACTTTTCAACTCCGATTTCATTTCGCCCATATTGGCATTCATGCTGGCGGTCAACTCCGATTTCATTTCGCCCATATTGGCATTCATTTCAGTCAATTTTTCTAGAAGAGTCTGGAACTGGGCCTCCATCGCTCTTGTTGTTGGCATTCAACCCCACTTCTGACACCAATTGTTGCGTTTTCGGGGGTTCGAAATGATTGAAGCCGAAGAGCGGGATCCAAAACAATTTTATTCTTGGCCAAAACAGTCCTCCACAAATTGTAGAACAGTTCTAGAAAGTCACGTACAATCGATGAAAATACTGATAACACAGATGTAATACACTAACAAAAGCAATAGTAAACAATCAGCACAAAAATAATAACTCAATAAAAGCAATAGCACACGCACTATGCATCGTCTCTCTCAAACACAGAGAGGTATCACTTGCTTGAAAGCTGAGATCTGACTAACTGACTAGCCGGCCCGGGCCTTTTTATACCTTTCGGTCAGAATCCTCTTGCACTTGCCAGAATAATCGAGAAATAGAAAGGTCTAGCAAAATCCGGAACGTACGAGAAAAGCTCAATACAGTAATACATTCAATACAATAGTGTTACAATACCACGATAGGGTTGCCAGACAGGGTTATTAGGAGCAGGGTTGCCATGGTCGCCAAGCTTATCGCCCACATTTGGCGCCAAAAATTAAGTCGCCAAATCCGTCGCCAACTTGGCGCTAGCTGCAATATTTGGCGAGTTTACCATTTAAACCAATGTTAAAGCATGGGGGCCGTGCAATGCAGTGGAAATTATATTACAGGTAAACAGGGTTGAAATCACATTAGATACGACAAATTAAACTGTAAAAAATGAACACAAATGAGTAGAAACAATTAGAATAAGGCTAAATTCGTAACAATATGTATTAAATACATAATCATTTAGTAACTCGTGAATTGAAACTTACCTCTGAGTTTTTCAATGTATAAGAAATTTCGAATATTCTATAACATTTTATAAAGACTTTTCGCACAATATGGAAACGTTAAATACTAGGCATTTGCTGTTCTGTATGTAAAGATTCAATCCTTATGATTATAGAACAGATTAATATTACTGTTATTTCTTAAAAATATACGTCCACAAAAGGGAAAACATTACTTATTAATATGTCTATTCATTAATATGTTTATTCATTCAAAATAAATGGTATGTAATAATATATCATCATACATGTTCTCAGACAATCTAAATTTTTTTTAGTAGCCTGGCCTGAAAAACGTCATTGTACATCATTCAATAATTTTGGAATATACCTTTTATGAAGATATAAATTAAATTAATTACCCCTGAGCTGTTGTTTACTGAATTCAATACATATAGTGTTACCATAACTTTGTTACTGTTGTCCTTCTCCATGAAGTTTTTCAGAATCCATTGCATATCAGTAGTTTTTTAAGGGAGGTCTGTAATTTAGGAATTAAACTACTATTGAGCAGGTATGCAATTAATTTAATAAAATCGTAACAATATCGGAAGTATATTCATTACATATAAATAAAAAAATATATTAAATAATTCATATATTAATCATTATACTAAACTTATTATATAAAAAAACTGAAAATATAGTACATACTTTTGGAAATTCCTTTCAAATATCAAAGCTTATTTTTAGAAATTTAAAAATAAGTACAATATTTTTGTCATATATTAAGCAGTATCCAAATTATGAATTATATGCTTTTTTTTAATTCTTAAAAATTTTGGAAAAATAAAAATAAATTAATATATATTAGAATTTATTGTTTCATGCTTAAATCTAAAATTTTGTTTATTTAATAATTTTTTAATGTCTTATACCGTGTCTTATACTTATTTTAATGTATTTTACCATTTTAATTAATGTTTATTTACATTAATTAAATAACCATTTATTTTTAATGTTTTTATATGCACCTTGTATGTGAAAATTTGTATATTTTAGCAAAACTTAAGTATTATTAGCTTATTCTTTGTGGTGAATTAGGTAACTAAATACTGTTTTATAATGTATTTTTCTGAGTAATAAAACTCTTAAAAAAGTATTGGTATTTTTGTAATACATTCACACTCTGCACCTAAAAGGGAAAACTGCGGCTATAACTTTTCTTTAATCCTTATGTTTTTAAATCATAATAAAAAACATTTTGAAGTCTTCAATATTAAAACATATTATTATAATTGAATGATTATATTAAATTTTAAAAATAAACGGAAAAAGAGATATAAGGCTGATTTTCAACAGTTTCACAATTAACCTTTTAACTGTCATGCCTGAGATTATATCGGGCAGGGTATATATATTTATGCTCCAAAATATATATGCCCGAGTATGATACGGAATAATTGGTTTTAGTGTACTAACTGTTATACCCGAATACATATCGGGAGAAGTTTATTTCTGATTCACATCTCTGTCTAACCAAATCCATATCAAGAAAAATTAATTTGGGCTTAATAGATGATGTATAATGATCAGTATTCATGATACTTCCATGATACACCTTAAAAATGAATAATAACAGCAATAATAAAAACGGAACATATACTTCAGCCAAATATAGTTTTTGACTACAATCTAACTATGGGTGGTACATATCAGTATGATCAGGAAACATCATTTCCTACCACAATCGAAAATCGGCATTTAAAATATGTAATTATATTTTTTATTTATAACAAGATTCATTTGTAGAACTAATTTTTGTTCTATAAAAATGTAGTTGGAAAATGTATCACATACATTTATATAATTCACAATCAAAGTTGTAGAAGAGCTTCTTTTTCACAGATAATTATGAAGCTTCTGGACAAAAGAATGCTGACAGACCCCCTTTAGTAGATAACCCTTTTGTCTTAGTGAATGACACATTTTATATATATATCCCATATTCCTCCTACTCCTTCAAAACATGAACCTACAAGTCATTGCAAAACTTGTTGTTCAAAAAGAGATGCAAATAGAAAAAAAGATAAGGAAGAAAACACGATTGTGGAGTAATGATTGCGGTGTTGGTTTGTGCTCTGTAAAGTGTGCTTCCAGTGATACCACATAAAACTGAATTACTTAACTACTAATATGTATTCAGTTTTTATTTGTTTTTCTTCTTTTTTTAGAAAATAAGGCTCTAATGAAAACGCAGTTTATCTCTGTCATGCTGTGGGGGAGCCACCTCAAATAAATATGCAGTTGCTATGAAACCTTAAAACTTTTTGTGCATGTTGTTTAAATTATCCATTTTTAACCTTCAAGCTTTATTTTATTTTGTATTAAACACTTTATTTTGGTAATAAAAAAATTGACAACTTATGCACCCAAATCATCAAAATAACTTGAGAAAAAAATTGTATTATTTACTGATATAGCATTAGAGTTTGTGGCAACACACCAGAGTTCTAAAATATAATTTTCCTCTTCTTGTCAGTCCTACTCTATTAATATTTTTCACTTATGAAAAGGGAACCTCTACCAGACTTTGTTTTCTATTTGAATATTCAATTAATTTTTTTTTTTCTTTGAGTAATATAATAGATCTTTTGTCATCACTTTATAAAAGAAACATTACCGAGATGGAACAAGGACAGTTTCTACAGTGAATGTTCCTTTAATTTGAATAGAAGCCTCTTCCTCTTCCAGGAAGTTAGCTAATTGCCAAAATAAAAGACGGGAGTGTTATTAATTTTTCGTATTAATTGAATGCTTATTTTCAAGGTAGAAGCTTTCCTTTTTAGATATCTGTTATAGCAGGAAAGTACAATGTGGTTTTAGGAAATACCGGAAACGCTACTGAAACATGAAAGCGTTATTAGAAATATATCGACACCCAAATTCATTATTGAAGCATCCTCTTTAAAATTCATGTTAATTCCTTATTTCAAGAGCTTTTGTGTGTGGAAATAGTGTTTCAAGGAATAATAATCAAAAACCTGTTATTGATGGTGTGAACACAGTCCTTCTTTTATTAATGAATAAAAGGGCAATGAAAGGAAATGTTTAGTTTGCAGGATGAAAATGCAAGTCAATATATTAGAATAAATGAAAATAAGCGAAAAAAGGAATTACTACAATAAATAAACGACTCTTTTCATGAATGTCATTAAAACACTCTTTAGTTAAACTTGAACAAAATTTACCATTATTAAGTCCAGCTGGAAAACCGGATGCTCTAAAACGAACAGAAGCGCCTTTTTAAAAAAAATAAAACAGCCAGAGGCAGCTTAGGAAAAAGAAAAATTAATAAATTATAACTTGGCTGCAATTAAAAGACATATATTTAAAAATGCCTTATGGTCCAAAAGTAGTCGTTATTTCCACAGCATATATACACGGTGTTGTCTTTTATAACATCGCGACGACATTTGTTTTTGAGGCCTTTAGGCTGTTATCTGCAAAGAGTGTTTTTGAACGAGATAAGGATCATTTTAATTGCCTTTTGCAAACCACTTTTGTGCGTTCGATGTTGGAAACTGAATCGATTTTGAAGTAATACTCCCCATTCATAAATGATCTTTGACTTAGAGTTTACCCTAGGCAATCGATAGAGACAGAACGAAAATTTTCCGATTGTTTTACTTGTATATTGCACACCGAAATATCGGACGCAAGTGATTTCGTTGCTTGTTCTTTTGCTGTCAGTTTTAGATTAGATTTGAAAATTTCGATTGGAAAGTTCAAGCTTTAGAAATTGTTTACTAAAAAAACATTATGCGGATTTATTATACATTATTGGAACATTTTCCAGGTGTATCATTTTTTTTAAATGTGTAGTAAAATTTTATTTATAAAATGAAGATTTATATGGTTAATAAAAAGGCTTCTCAGACTTTAAACATTTTCGGCTGAATTTTCAATATAAATTTTCATTACCCCCCTCCCTCTATGCAATAACAATGTATTGAATCCAGTAATAATATACATTGACGCTAAAGCTACAATACGACTAATTATAAACCGTAAAAATTATCGTGATAAGTATTAAATTTTATAAATAATGTTATATATAGGTCCACGGACTCCCTGGTAAATATTAAACTAGTTCTTAACTAAGTATAAAAAAATTATCGAATAGTACTGACACATTATTTGTGTATTATATCAGTACTGACACATTTGTAAGTGTATTATATCAGCATAGATGTGTATTTTACTTTTTATTATATCAGAATGTATTTTGCTTTGCTTACGTTTAACAAATGAATATTTCTTTTTAAAAATTATTTTTTGTTTTCCACTTTTGGATATGCTCGCGTCCCCTACCCAGAGTTATCACGCTCCCCTAGGGGGCGCAGCGCACAGGAAAAACGAGGACTTTTGACTATATTCTTTTCTAGAACTTTCCTCTTCAAAGGCTAGTTAACTCGTCATTTATTTGAGTAATTACAATAACCAATTGAACTAAACCTTTCAAAAATATTATATATTCGAATCTAAATGTCGATTTCATGTTTTAAATTATCCTCTTTCTATAGACGCAGAATGAGTAAACGAATAAAAAAATTATTGCTACTTAAAGAAATTTCTGAAAACCTTGGGCAAAAGTTAATGTTTAAAGGGAAGAAAGGTTTGAGATTGTTTATTTTATCTATTTGTACGAGCATAGAAGAAGAAAGCATGATCATGGAGCTATACAATCAGAAGTTCATACATTGCTGGCCTTTAAAATTGCACCAACAAGAAGAAATCCAGGTAACAAAATAATATTTATTGAACAAGTATGTTATACTACAATTAACAATTGATTAAATTAAGAAATTTGGATGCCCAGATCCTGAGAAATCAGTACCAAAAACAACCACCTCTAGCAGTAATAACAGCACTTATACGCATGGGCATTGAGTCAAACAGAAATTGGATGACATGTACGGGTACAGATGACTATGCAGCTTCAACATGATACCACTGCTTATCATCTGTAGTGCCAGGCGTATGGTGACAAGCAAGTTACTCGACAACCATAGACCAGACGTTTGTGACGTGACGAATCTTTACGGAACCTTTCCACTAATATTCTTAGGCGTCTTTGGTGATTGTAAATTCGCGTATAATATCCAATCACCTCTAAAAGACGAAGATGGGATACATAAAGTAGATAAGGTATTTAAGGAAAGCGTTGTAAGTTAGCGGAAAAGAAGGCTATTGAGCCAGTAGCAGTAGTGCCAAGATTAATAGGATTCAATTGGATTACGATATTGAAGTATTGCTGATATTATTCTGCGAAGGAGTCTTAGGAGGTTAATATGCCTGAAGAGATCATAAGTATCACATGTGATATATTTTAGATTAGTATCGCTTACCACAATCATTAGTTTAATAAAATAGTTCAAGTTTAATGAAAGCTTATAATTCAAGTTGCATGTATTTCTCAGACCTCCTATTCCGGTAAACCTTTTTTTGATATTGAGCGTAGTTATTGATTAATTTCATATTTCGTAATTTAATTGAATACTAAAGGTAAATTCATTTTTGACGTAGACATATAGCTTACTATTTGTCATTAGAATTTTGATATTTGAACCTAGCAAATAAATATAAGTTATTATTATGCAAATGGCGTCTGGTCATTATTTGCCTCATATTAATCTTAGTGCCCAGGGTGGAACCCAGGGGGGTTCCCACACGTTTTCTGTTGATGAAAGATCTGGCGAACTTGCAGTCCAGGACAACAGTCGAACATTTTCCGTATCAAGGAACGTCTGTACAATACCCAACATGCGGTCGTATATTATCCTACTAAACTTAAGGTTTCGAAGGGGTTTCGAAAAAAGGGTAGAGCCACAGGTCGTAACGCACCAGGAATGTAACGAGCACTGTCCAAAGTGCCGACAATGTTAACAAGAGGTGAACGAGATGTGTATCCAATAGCACCCCATACCATCATGCCGGGGATGGGAACGTATGACGATGACGAATACACGCTGCCAATGTGCGTTCATCACGAAGCCACCGAACAAGGATGCAAATATCTTGATGATGCAAACAGAACCTGAATTAATCTGAAAAAATAACATATTGCCATTCGTGCAGACAGGTTCTTCGTTGATCACACCATTGAAAACGCTCTTCTTTGAGATGCAGTGTCAAGAGTAGCCACAGCTATGGTTCACCGAGCTAAATGCTGCAGCAAACGTCGTTGAACTGTTCATGCAGACACTTGTCTTGAAAACGGCCCCAAGTCTTGACTCAGGGCTCGTTACGTTGCTGGACCCTCCATTAAGACCATGCGAGTAACATGCCTGTCTTCTTGATTGCTAGTGATAGAGGGGACATTAAGATCCAGCATGGTTCTCCTATTACCGTCTTGGATTGATAGATTCCATATTCTTTAACAGTCATTGGATCTCGACCGATGCGAGCAGAAATCCTGTGATGCATTAAACTGTAATTCCGGTACGTTATAATTGTACCTTTATCAAAATCAAAAACGTGCTGGTACACATTTCTGCTTCTTACACGAGACATTTCTTCACCAGGTAAAAACATACAAATGCAATTCGTGTATGAGAATTTGGCTGAACAATATGCTCATTTAAACATATTTTAGGGGTTGCTACCGGTACCTGCTTTGTCTGAATGCCTTGAAATGCTAACCATTTGCATATCTCGTTACCTGCTTTCGGTAGTTTAAATTTCACGTCTGTAGCGCGTCGATTTCTTGGTATAGGAATTTTAATGGCCAATAGTGTGCATTGCATTGCTGATATTGTTTCATAAGTTGTATTTATTGTAAAAATTGAGTGCATAATTAAGTATCACAACAATTGTTTTGAGCACCACTGCCTGACTTTCTTTATCAACCCTGTCCTTGGATTCCCGGGGATCACGTTCCATTTCAATTTAATTCCCACTGTCAATAAAATGTCTGCCTATCCCGAACTTCTTAAGCATTTGATTCTAGAGGTGAATGAGGGGATTCCACTGGATGCAGCAAATATCTATATTGATGGCAGTGAGGGAGAGACAAACACCACAGAGACAGTGGAGTTTTAATTGAAGTACTTGGTCGCATTATCAAAAGTCAGATAAGAAATGCTGATCATGCATTTGTCTTCAGAATGTTACTAATAACTTTTATATGTTGTCTTTCATTATTTAACAGCATACAAGACCAAGTTTTTTAGGGAAATTTGGAACCTGACAGACAGCCAATCCTCTGTCCAACACTTTTCGTATTGGTCATCTATCGGCGACTGCACCATCAAGAGTATTCTACACCTTTTTAAACAACTTTCAGTTCGGCACCCTTTCCCTAAACAGTGGGTTCCTTCTTAAGTAGGTCTGCCCGGGAACGAAGAAGCGGATGACCTTACGAAGGCGGCAGTCAGCGATCCTGTGAATCCGGAAGACCACATGGTTCTTACAACGACCGAGATCTACTCTGAGGCTAAAGAATTAATATGTAGAACCTGGGTTCTCCCTCTATGGCACTTTTAAAGACACCCTAAATCCGCCATATTATTCAAGGATTCCAGATCTTATCAGACGGTATCGACTGGTCACCTGAGGTGCATTAATTTCGAAGGTGGCAAAAGAACCTTCCTTATTTGCATCAAATGTGACATGTGTGAGTCCTTTTACTCCTCAGCACATTCTGCAATATCTGGGGGTTTCCTGTAAGGAGGCTTTGGCTTTCCCCCTGCTGCTCTTAAACCTAGTATAGATTTATGGGCTTATGGATATGGTTTAGTTTCACTAGACCAGATGGGATTAGTCCTACCATCACCACCACAATTATTTTATTTTTCAAAGCTACCTATTTAATGTTTTGGTGCAATTAAAGACTCACCATTAGAGACATGATTCAGGATAAATCTATCAAGGTCTAATATTTGTAGTGAAATACGTTTAACGTGAAAACATTTTAGACGAACTATCAGTTTACACGAGACAATACAACGGTCCCGACAAACTAATATGTAATTTCTTGCATTTATTTCTCTTAACACGAAAATAAAATCGCTTAACACAAAAAGATTTCCCTTCAGAGAAGGAACAAAATAAGGAAAACATCAGCTGGATTGTACTGTCTTAATATATCATCAGAACTCGTTGCAGTGGATTATGATAATGAGTGCACAATACCAAATAGGGTAGACAAAATATATTTTTGAGTTTATTTAAAGCTAAAAATATCATTGATGCAAATTGATTGTACAGTACAATCCAGACGCAAGTTGTTTTTTTTTGTTAACAATACTTTTATGCTTCGATGGATGACAATTTTGAGCCACTTGTGTTAAGAGTCTGGTCCGACATTGATTGTGGCTTGTGAATTTATCTGAATTAATCGTTTTTAACAGGCCTTATTTTTAGATCTCATAAACATTTACAACTCTTTTAATATTCCATTCCTCATATTGAAAGTTTATAAACATACTTGTTATTTTAAATAAGATATTAGCAATGTAAGTGAGTTACGCATAATGTTACACATACGATGCATGTAGAAACGACCATGACTCTGCAGCAATAAGGAAATAAACATATGTGGCATCTGTCTCCTATACGTGGTGGAAAAGGCTACATGAATCAGAAATGAATTAAATGAGCTTTAAATTGTTTTCCCGTTTTGTAACACTGTATATTATTGTGTAATATACAACTAAAATTAACAATATGCTGTTAGGATGTTACAGGGAATCTCAATAGAACGAGGATGGGCAGGGCTGAAGTCGACTGCTACTTCGGCCTGCTATACATCGTTCTGCAGGAAAAATCGTTTTTAGCAAATTAATTATGAATTAATTTAGTTTTTTTGTTTGTTTTTCTATAGTTATAGTTACTCCACATTAAATTAGGCAATGTTTACCTTATTTTCTTTTTATTTACTGTGGTGTTGTTGCATCTTACTCCTTGACTGGTGGCATCTTCCACAGACATATGTGAAAAATGCCACAATTAAATGAATTTATTTAACATTAAATTCTTATTTATTTTCTTACTAAGAAGATAATTAACTTGTTTACATAAACAATTAAATATTTAAAAATAAAGTATATTTTTTTCATGCATTTGTTATTTTACTATTCAATGTTCTCATCTAAAAATCCTTAAAAATGTGGCAACTTCCCCCGATGTACCTTATTTACATATTTCATTACTTGAAGATTATTTCTCAAATTATAAAACTATTTCCCAACGAAAACGTTAAAATGGTATTCTGTCAGTAATCTCATATTCTAATGTTCAGCCAGGTTCAAATACGTCTGCCATTGAGATATACACTGGTGTGCAAAAATTAAGGACGAGACGGTTTTTTCAATATAACTTTGTACAAAAGCTTTCCAAATTAACACATTTAATACCGTAAGATCCCCAATACGTAAGGACATGTGTAATGTAAGCAACACTTACTAAAACAGAAATCAGAGGGGTAAAAAGAAGCTTGATTGAAAAAGTAGCATGGAGCGCAATGCGACTGAAGGCCGAAACATCCCTGTGATGGGTGTCCAGCAAGAAACATCCGGTCTTTAGTAGGGGATATGATCTCCCCTGACTGCTAGGCAGGTTTCACAGCGTCTGCCCATGCTGAGAATGAGGGTGTCAATGAGTTGTTGAGGCATTACTGCCCATTCGTCTTGCCGCGCCAATCGAAGCTCCCGAATCGTTACCGGTGGTAAGGTACGAGCTGCCAAGCGTCTGCCTAGAAAATCCCATACATGCTCGATGGGATTGAGATCCGGAGATCATGCCGGCCATTCCATACGTTCAATATCCTCACTCTCTAAGAGCTGTTCGGTAGCTACTGTGCGATGACATGGTGCATTGTCGTCCATGAAAAGGAACTGCAGACCCATAGCGCCTCTAAAAAGACGCACATATGGAAGAAGAATCTCGTTACAATAACGGGTCCCGTTGACTGAACCTGCGTCGAAGATGTGAAGGTCTGTAAGACTACCAAGCATGATGCCTCCCCAAACGAGAACAATGATGTTCGAGGAATGATTGAGGCTTCCCCGCTCTCTCTAGATGAGTATGGGATGAGAATCGCTACTCAAACTGAATCTGCTCTCATCTGTAAAGAGTACTCGTCCCCATTCATCGTCTCTCCAATTCCAGTGTTCCCGGCACCACATAGAACGCCTTCTCCGATGGGCAGGCGTTAAAGGTACACACCGTACAGGGCATCGTGCAAACAGACCACCGCCGTTCAGTCTTTAGGCCACGGTAAAACGCGATATCGGTCGTCCAGTCGCCTGTGTCGTGTGTCCAGCGATTTCTCCCGCTGTCTGCCGCCTGTTTCTTCTGGCCTGTAAGACAATGTACCGGTAATCTGCGGGTGTGGTTCCTCGTGGACGACCACTACTGAACCCCCGGATAGTTGTTCCTGTAGTTTGAAATTGTCTCCAAAGTCGTGAAACGATGCTGTGAGCAATTCCGAACTCTTCAGCCACACTTGTCACACTGCGGCCTTCCTCCAACTTCCCAATGATTCGACCTCGGGTAAAAGCATCCAAATGTCGTCTAACAGATTGATTATTCGCCATTTCTCGCTGAGGCAGCAACTCCGTGTGACTTTAACTGCTATACGGCGTGCAATCTCTTTGCCAGAAATACTGATCTTACACCGACAACATGCTTTATACTACTCAGACACTCCCCCATTACGTCTACCTGCATATCTGCGCATGTTCTACCGTACATCACCTTACTTAATCTTCTGATTGGTCTTTCTGTCCGCTCTGCCTCTTCGTTCAGCTGATATGCTAATTTTTCGACTTCGTCCTTAATTTTTGCACACCAGTGTATAGCTTAAATATAAATACAACTAAATTTATCTTATCTTATGCTAGAACAAATAAGGAATGTTATCTAAAAAATTTTATCAACAATGAAGAGAAAATATCTTCGGCAAACAAGACGCCATGAGCCTACTGCAGTAACAATATTGTTCCAAAATTGAATAATTTTATTTAAGTGGGATCATAAAATTGGTCACAAATAAGTAATTAAAAATATCCCTTATCTCTCATTTGATTCTCTGTATCTTTTAAAATTACTTGAGGGCATGAAAAATGTAAAAAAAAACCCAACAGTTTATTAATACTCATAAGATAATTAAAATAATTAGTAGACTACTTTTAATTGCTGCTAAATGTTGATTACTACATTTTTCCACTTTCTTTTAATTTGAATCAGCAATATTGTTTAGAAGATATGCTTTTTCTTATTTTTAGAACTTCTGGTTCGGTAAAAAGTAAAATGGTAATAATTTTTTAAAGTAAATTTGCAATAGTTTTGGTAAAGTAAATGTAAAAAAAGCGTTTTTTAATAAATTCACAAACAGGGAACTTATTTGATTTTATAATTTATTGCTTTGAATTCATGTAAATCTATTATAAAAAAAGCATGAGAATGAAAATTTTATTAGACATCGTTAGCCATTTAAGTTTGTGAATTCAAATGTATATATATATACATGTAAGGATAATTAATTTATATCTAAAAGAAAATTTCCTCTCTTCACCATTTAGCTGTTACTTTCCATTTCATATTCGAGTCTTAAATAAACACATAATTAATTCTCAAAAAATATATTCTAAACATAACAATTCCAATCACATTTCATTAAATTTTATGATCTTCGTATGTACTAATCCACGCTTTATTTTCAATCGAAAACATAAACTAAAAAAGTTATTTAGCAGTTCCGGAAATAAGTATTTAGCCCAATTAGTATTTTCGGATCACTTGGCGTTCGTTTCTCTCTCCTGTGTCAATTGCTCACGGAATAAAACCGTTTTTAACACTAAGTTCTGGAACTTGACTTGAAAAATCCTATGTATGTAGAACTATTGCTCAGTTCTAGGGGTATTCAATGATTACACTCGTTTTTTGCTAAACTAACGTTTAATATTGGACAATAGATACAGTTCTACTCACTATGGCAGATGTTTACACATATAAAAAAAGGATTTACAATTCAGTTAAGCATCTCTGGCTCTTAACGACAGTTCTAGTACGATTGATGACACTCAATCTTCACGATAGTCTCTGGTATTTGGGTGTTGAGAGTGACCTACGCGTCTCTCTTGTGAACAACGGGTGGTGGGTTCCTACTCGGCCACTGTTCTCGTTGCTCCTTTTCCTCAGCCCCGGATCTTCGACCTTCGCGTCTAGAGTCTGCTCACTGATTCCCCATCTTCCTCGTTAATTCGCTGGTGGCTGAGTTGCCAGCGCTCTCTAAAGAATGTTCATGTGGAAATTTCCCACATTTATATATATATATTCTGAAAATCAATGGATGTTTTTCGTAAAATCTTACCCATTGAAAATCAATACATTATTAACTAAACTTCACTCTTTTTCAATTTAATACAGTGTGCAATATTCATTTTAAAATTGCATATTTGCAATAAAAATAAATTTTAGGCATGAATTGAAAGAAGTTGAAAATAAAAGCTGCATGTAGTAATGATTTAAATTTTAAGTGTTTTTATTCTATATCGACAAAAATGTATTGTTAAACCAATTCAGAAAAATAATATAATGAAAGAAATAACAGATTTAAAAAAAGTGTTTGCTGCAGCATCATTTGTGCAGTATATGTTTATGAATATTGTAAATAGTTTTTCTCATATTTTTTTATTAGTGATTTATATGTTTCGTAGTAGTTGGTGGGATAAATATAGAAAATTTAATTCGCAAGCAACTACCAAATTTTCTATATTTTTAATTAAGAATACATACTATTTCCCCCCTCTCTAAAATATATTGTTCCGAATTTTGTGTAAATAGTGTAAATAATTCGTATTTGGGTGTTTAATGCATTTATATTACTATATGTTATATTTATTTCATGTTAAAATTGTACTATTCACAAGCAATGCCGCCCCTTAAGTTTTTATGGCGATTCAATGAGAACTTGGTGAAATCTTGGTGGTAGAGCTAAGTTGGCATCATTTTTGGCAACCAAGTTGGCTGCCAATTTGGCGACTTTGACGACCATTTTGGCGTCATTGGCGAACATGTTTTCGAGTTCGGAACCCTCTGGATTTTTCTAGAAAGTAGTGGATCTCTCCACTAATGTCCCGAGCGGTTTTATTTCTGGAAGTTTCTGTCGAGCCTATAAAAAGAGGCTCGCCGGTACGGCGATCAGTCTTGATTAAACCAGCGAGTAGTGAGGATTGTTTTGACTAGCGATTAGCTCGGCTGTGCTTGGGAATAATCTTTACTTACATGTATTTTTAAGCACTGGTAATTGTGTTTGATTGCTGTTGAAGATGTGAAGACCTTTGGATATTTACCCTGTGAATATTGCTGCTGAATCCTGTATTTAAAAGATTGGACTTTTGATAATAAATTCGCATCGCTCTTAAATAAATGGTTACTTTCTTTGTGATTGTGTTTGCATAAAATCCCAGAACCTGGATCTACGTAACAATATGATACAATGCATATTGTTGCGTTTTCGGGGGTTCGAAATGATTGAAGCCGAAGAGCGGGATCCAAAACAATTTTATTCTTGGCCAAAACAGTCCTCCACAAATTGTAGAACAGTTCGAGAAAGTCACGTACAATCGATGAAAATACTGATAACACAGATGTAATACACTAACAAAAGCAATAGTAAACACTCAGCACAAAAATTAATAATTCAATAAAAACAATAGATTACGCACTATGCAATCGTCTCTCTCTCAAGCACAGAGAGGTATCACTTGCATGAAAGCTGAGATCTGACTGACTGACTAGCCGGCCCGGGCCTTTTTATACCTTTCGGTCAGAAACCTCTTGCACTTGCCAGAATAATCGAGAAATAGAAAGGTCTAGCAAAATCCGGAACGTACGAGAAAAGCTCAATACAGTAATACATTCGATACAATAGTGTTACAATACCGTGATAGGTTGCCAGACAGGGTTATTAGGAGCAGGGTTGCCATAGTCGCCAAGCTTATCGCCCACATTTGGCGCCAAAAATTAAGTCGCCAAATACGTCGCCAACTTGGCGCTAGCTGCAATATTTGGCGAGTTTACCATTTAAACCAATGTTAAAGCATGGGGGCCGTGCAATGCAGTGGAAATGATATTACAGGTAAACAGGGTTGAAATCACATTAGATACGACAAATTAAACTGTAAAAATGAACACAAATGAGTAGAAACAATTAGAATAAGACTAAATTCGTAACAATATATTTAAAGATACATATTAGTAAAATTTATCTAAATATGTACTTCATTGTTGTTAAAATTGCAACAATGGCTCAAGATTGTACGAAATAAAGGATATTAATATATTCCAAGTCAATTATGGTAATTTAAACAAAGAACAAAATTTATAGATAAATAAAATAAAAATAATGCCAGAAATCAATATCTAGTGGAACGTAAGGCACTCTAGTGCAGGAGTCACCGAAGTGGTGGTCCGCGAGAAAATTTCGCTGGTCCCCAGAAAAATGTGGAATATTCTTACTCTTCAAGTTAAGTTATGTTTTAAGATGCATTGAAACATAATTCAATTTATAACAATAATGTAACACTTAAAAAATCCTATTAGTGGTCCGCTGGATTTAAATTATGAATTTTCTGGTCCGTGAGGGTAAAAAGTTTGCTGACCGCTGCTCTAGTGAATAGTAATAAACGTAGTGGCATCGAATAATGTAGAATTATGATATAATTCAGGAATGGCACTCAAGATAGACTGTGTATAGTATCAACGTTCAAATGTAATCTGCCCGACTAATGGTATCAGCATAAACGACATATGCCATGGAGTATATCCAGGTAATTAGCAGTTCATGAAAGAAGTGAAATTGTTGTACAATACAAATGACCTCTTACTCCGATCAACAATTAGACGTGCATTATCTGACTATAGGCAGCTCGTTGAATGTGTTGCTGCAGAGACAGGACTTCAGGTTGCCCTACTTATTTGTTATAGTGCTCTGATGCTTGGTAATCCCTCTATTTGGAATCAACGGTAGTGTTCATAATAGGGAATAGGACACAAATCCTTACACTAGACGGTCGTTCAATAAATTTCTACATAGAGAACTTTAAATCAGCGTTTCTCAAACTGTGGGCACACCTCCATAGGGGGGCGAGCTTATTGGAAATAAAAGATTTAAAAAATTAAAAATTTACTGAAAGGAATCAAAACAAAATACATTTGGACATAATAAAAGTAAAATACGTATTTACACTGATATAATATGCCTATAAACGCATCATTACTGTGTAGCGTATTTGATAAATATATGATCCATACTAAGTTAAGAAAAATGATTAATAATTATTAGACTCCCATGAGCTTGTCATGTACAAAACTTATTACTTATCTCGAATATCTGAATGGCTTATAATTAAAATCGCATTGTAGCTTTACGTGAAATACATTATTACTGAATTCAAAACATTGTTATAGCGTAGAGGGAGAGGTGATGAAAATTATTATTGAAAATTGGGTCGCAAGTGTTGAAAGTTTGAGAAGCACTGCTTTAAATAGAAGGTATTATCAAAATGGGTGAAGTAAAAAAAAATAATAAGAAAAAGCAGTGGCGCCTCCTTCTACAGGTGGCAGACAACAAAGGAGGCGATTAAAAACCCAAAGCGACTGACCCTAATAGGGATTCCTTCTGTCTCAGTCACCTAAGGCATAAACTTTAAACCCGAGGTTGACCAGTTAAAATAACACTGCACCCAAGCAGCACTCAAATTCACCTCATGGGTCTTCCTTCCCACCAACAGCCTGTCACTGAAGTGGTGAACGAGAAATTGAACACTATATGGCAGCCCAGCCCAACGACACTGATAAGTTATGAATTCGTTCCACAGAGAGTCTAAAGGTCGTATCACACATACATTTTTGGTGCAATTTTTTCGACCAATTTTTTGTCCTATCTGAGGGTGAAAGGTTTCCGTAAACAAAACGAAATGCTCTGACGTCAGCCGCGCTCTTTCTCTACATTGAAATAGTACTTGCTGATTTTTCTGCTTGGCAAACGAATATCCCAAATTATTTCATTCATTTCGTTCGCGCTTTTGTTGATGGGCGTAAACGGAAATGGAGCATCATTCTATTTAAAATATTATACACCTTTAAAATATTATACATCTTTAAAATATTATACACCATTAAAATATTATACGCCATACCTGATGCATTTGACGAAATCGAAGCCACCATCTTGTGTATGACGTAGGTGCACCGAAGAACCCCATTGGCTGAGATTTCAAGCAACTTTTATTTCGAACAACTTTTTGAGCTCTCCGGCAAAAAAGTTGTTTTAAAGCCGTTGCTATGGCAACTGAGTAAAAATTGCACGAATTGGACAAAAAATTGCTGGAAACGTGTACGTGTGATACGACCTTAAGACATTCTTAATAAATCATGACTAATAATTCAAAACGGCACACGAGTCAACTCAACCCGCGATTTTAACAAGAGTCAAAGGAACGTTCTCACCGTCAAAGGAAAAACTTTCCAACGACACTCTAACCTACTGGAGATGTACAACAGTTGCAGTGATTGGCAGGAAAAACAATTTTCACTCAATATCGTTCAGAAAGTCAAACAGCAAAACAACAACAATTTTCTTCTCTAGGAAAGGAGTGTGCAGTGGTGCCTTCTTCTACACGTCGCAAACAACAAAGGATGGAAATAAAAACACTTGACGACAGCCCCGAATAGGTATGCATTTCGAGTCAGTCGTCAAAGGCATGCACTTCGGATCCAAAAGTGGTCAGTTCAAGTAACACAGCACACAAAGTCAATATGGGTCTTCCTCCCCACTGTCACCAATACCTTGTTACCGAATTGGTTTCATTTAAAGTTAATAATTAGTTTCACAAATAAATTACACATAGTAAATTCTAATTATTTTGAGTTTAACAAAAGTTTATGGAATCTATAATGACTTAATATATGCACATTTCACTATAAAAATTCAAAACGTGTTAGCAATAAACAATACAGTTTTAGAGATCTTGAATAGTTAATTTTTTTTCTAAAGTAAAACTATGATTTTTTTAAATTTAAGTTTTCTTTGAAATTACAATAATGAGTGACAAAGACAATATACTTAAATTATTTTCCATAAACATTCCAGATCATTCTTTTCTTAAACTAGCATTAAAAGTTTATTTATTTTTCAAAAAATAAAACGAAGAGATAAGGGAAATTTGAAAAAAAAAAAAGATAATTTATATGTACTTTGAATTCTGCATTTTTTCTAAACTTTTTAAGTTTTTCTCTTTACTGAATAGTTAAGAAAATAAAGAGAATTAAAGCAATGAAGTAAACTTCATTTTAGTCTCATTTATTTTTTACTCTTGTTAACTCATATAAGCTTTTTTTTTACTTATACATTCAGAATAATGGCATCGCAAAAAAAGGAATTGAAAGCAAAAGTAAAAATATATCCGAAATCCAAATTTAAGTTATTGAGTTATCGTTTTATTATTATACTATTATTATTAAATATAACAACAACGAAGGTAAATATGCCAGCAAATGCTGAAATCCATGAATGAAAAAAAGTAATTATATATTCCAATTTATAGTATTTTTGTAACTTCTAACCAGAATAATGGATTTAAATTTTTGCTTTATAAATTTTTATACGCCATGCAAATTATGCATAAAAAAGAATAATAAAGTGCAACTTTATAAAATAAAAGCTTCTCTTTCATAATTTAAAGTGAAAAATATTTATTTCCTGTTTTTGCCCGTGATTTTAAGTACAAACACAAATAATGTTTCAAACAATGTAAAAATTACATAAATATGTTCAGTAATGTTATTTATTTAATGCTTCGGTTTTCTGTTTCATTTAAAAAAGTTTAATATCAAATAAAAAATGATCTCTTAAAGAATATCTAAGAGAAATTATCAAACTATCTACAAATAGTTTATTTGTAAGTGTATAATTTTTATGTTTTTAGATAGTGTTTTTTTTTAGTACTTATGTTTTTGATAGTTTTTTATAATTTACATTTTAAAAGGAAAAGATAAAAAAAAGCAAAATAAAAATACCTAAAACACAATGCATCAGTATTCATTAAAAGAATTTATAACATTTCGTAAGATATATTATTTTATGTATCAAAAATTTGAATTACAAAAATTTTTCTATGTGTTTCTTTTATATGCTTACAATGTTTTAACACATTTAAAAACTTTTAAAAATAATAATTTACATAATTATGAAAAATTTAATATAAGCTTATATTTATTTAGCAGTTTAATTAGTCTTACATTAAATGTGAAATTTTAGTACATTAAATACATAGCTTGGAAGACTTAAATTACGAAATAGTTTATACTGATTAACTTCAGATATTTGATACGTGTTATCAATATTTATTAATCTGTACTTATTTATGTTTGAAAACAATTTAATATTTTTAGACTACTTTACAAGATTTTAAGGTTTAATTTCCATATTTGATAAGATATGTACAAATAAATATTTCATTTCCGTTACGAGTCGTGTGAATAATAATCTGATTATTATAATATATTCTTAAAACAAGACTGACTAAAAGTTAATTAGTTTTACTATTATTAGATCACGCAGCAAAAATGACATTTATGCAAACGTGACTATATATATATATATACATGTGATGAGTCCCCAGCCCCACAAGTGACAGTTGGGGTAAACTTCCTATCAGGACAACTCAGCCCACCTCCCGCATAAGAACTTTGACTTCTACTTTCGCTGGACTTAAATAAGACACGTGTTCTAAGGACTTACCCGCTGCTGATCATTGCTGAAAGAGCTCTTGTTTTTGTCATGGCTTGGAGTGCAGGCTTTTGTACTGAATATTGAAATAAAATATAATAGGACAAACGGCTGCCCGTTGCATTTCTACTGTCAATCCAAGAATTTCTCCAAAACATGATATATATATATATATATATATATATATGTGTGTGTGTGTGTGTGTGTGGATGTCAGCTACTCGCAGACCACTTCCGAAGCCACGCATGAACTGAAGTGACTCGAGGCAGTCAGCCGAGATTGCGAGACAGTCCCCTTCCCGCCGCCATAAGCACAAGATGAAAAACCTCTAACACGCGTGATGTTTTAAATCTAACTATGTAAAGGCAGATAGCCTTATTTTTTTACCTGTGTGTCAGTCCTATAATGTCCTTTATTTTCTATATTAAAGTAATTAACTTAAGAAGTCTCCTTTTTTTGAAGTGTTGAAATAACGGACACACTCACATGAGGGCTCGGCCAATGCCTAATTTTTTAAAAATTAAAACGAAACCCCCTAGACAACATCATTCTGCCATCAGTTCCTGATATACGAGTTTCCTAAGCCGTTAATAATGAGATGACTTTGGCTTTTAAAGTGGAATCCTTTACTTCAAAAACAACTCAAAACTGTAAGTAGCCATTTCGATGTTCAAAAAATGAAATTAAGAATGCTTCAACAAAAAGTATGACCCATGAGAAAATTGGAGAATTATCTTCTAATTTGAAAAAGAAATTTATTTGATGTAAAAAATTTCTTTGTGATGAATAATGCCGAAAACGAAACTGTTTGTTTCTTGTCGATGTTTTTATAGCGATAATTTATTCTTCTGATGGTTTGAATATATTTTTTGCTATTTGATGCAGCATTTTAATTGATGTCGAATTTGATTCTCCTATTGTCTCATGCCAACATTTGATGAAAAACTAAATTGAAGCATATTGAAGTATTCTTTTGAAATGACAATTGTGATGCTAATATTGGTCATTTGAAGTAACTTTTGAAGATAATAAAATATTTGAAACTTGAAGCTATAAATTTTGATATTGACAACAAATTTTGAAGATAATCAGGAATTTCAATTGAAATCGAAACTTTGCTTATATTTTTTAGAGTATATTTGATAATATAACATTCGTATTTTGATGATTTAAATTAGTTTTGTATTCAAAGTTGTTATTTATTTTGAAGAATATTTAAAATTTTGGTGGAAACGAAAGTTGAAAGATTTTGAGTTAATATTTCTAGAATAGAACATTATATTTTGAAGATAAGAACTCGATATTTTTTAAATGAAATGCTTAAATTAATTACATGGTGTGTGAAATAGAACTGAGTATCTTTTTCAGATATAAAACTGGTGTTGACTATATATACTATATAATATTGATATTGCATATGATACTATTTTGCATTTAAATTTTTGATGATTATGAGTTATCATTTTATATTTTAAAACTTGAATTGATGAATATATAAGTATTTTATCATATTTTCAAATCATAGAATTCGTTTGGGTAATATAAGATTTGTATATTTGTGTGTTTTATTTGAATAATTATCAGTATGAGTACCCTAAATGATTATCCAAAGATTTCTCAATCATTAAAATCTAGTAGCACAAATAACATTAAAATTCTACATCGTTTAATTTTTAGTGAGAATGGCGATAGAAAAAATCGTTCTAGATTACGAGAATTTTCCGGATTTCCCACTGATTTTAATGTTGAAGAAACAAAAACTAAAATTATTAAAGAATTCACTCTTAAGGAATTAATTGCTGTTTGTAATTTATTGCATCTAGACTTTACCACTGAATTAGAATCTTGCTGTGACATAATTTTAACGCATTTATGTGATCTCACTTTATTTAAATCTACTGTTAAATCTCTGGAAGCGAAAGCGACCTTGAACTAAACGAAAAATCTCCGCCCGAAAACGGTCATTCGCAGCCAATCACGTCCGACTCAGCAAGTAACGATTTACATTCCGAAAACATGAAATCTCTTGATTTAAATGATTCAGCTCAAAATTTATTGCCGTTGTTTGATAAACAGAATACTTGTAACTCTTTCTTATCTTTTAATTTACGAGATCTAGTCGAACTAGTTAAACCATTCACTTCTCGAGACAGTTATTCAATTGAAACTTTCATTTCTGATATAGAAGACATATTTCGATTATATCAGATCACAAATCCTATTCATCAAATAATTTTCGTAAAGAAATGTTTAAAGGGTCCAGCCGAAAATTTAATCCGATCGATTCGTGAAATCACAAATTGGTCACAAAATGAAAGAACATTTATTAAACGAATTTTCTGATAGAATCAATAGTGCACAATTACACAATATGATGCAAGCTAGACGTTTGAAACCAACCGAAACGTTGCAGGAATATTTCTTAACAATGCTAGATTTAGCTCACAAGGGTGCGGTTGATGATTCTTCTCTGATTGATTATATTATTGATGGTATCCTGATTCTTCTAACAATAAAATAATTTTGTACGGTTCTAAAACACTTAGTGAATTCAAGGATAAATTAAAATTTACGAAACACTTTTAAACTCAAAACATAGTAAACAATTTCCAGATAAACGATTTCGAGATTATGAAAATTCAACATCTAATCAGCATAGAATTGAACACAAGCGCTTTACAAACCAACAAACAATTTGTTACCTCTGTGGATTGAAAGGCCATAAAAGTACCCTATGTCCGAATAAAGAACGCGGAAAAAATGTTATGGATATAAAAACTTTGGTCATGTTCAGGCCGAATGCCCCAAGAATTCTCGAAAGATTACACCGATAACCAATCACAAAATCAATACGGAAGTTGATATAACTGTAAATTCCATTTCGATATTAACACCACCGAAAAATCTCATCTACGTTGACATAACCATTTCAAAAATTCCTATTACAGCACTTTGTGACACTGGTTCACAAGCCACCATGAGAGCCTTAATGAGAAAACATATCAAAAACTTGGTTACCCTACATTGAACCCATCACAATGTACATTTTCAGGAATAGGCCGAGACAGAGTCGAAAGCAAAGGTTATTTTAAAATTTCATAACAATTCAGAACACTGCATTACCCGCAAAATTCATGTCGTTAATGATGAAACGATCCCTTTAGATGCAATTTTAGGGATTGATTTCTTACAACAAACTAAATTCTCGTTCGGACGTGATGGAATTCGTATATTCCGAGATGTTGATGAATGCAAAAATGATGATGTTTTGGTAAACCTTGCCAACCGTTTTGATGAACAACAATGTAAACTTGATCTTCCACATATATCGAACTCTAAAATTCGTAATGATGTTGAACAACTTGTAAGCTCTTACAAACCTAAAAAAATTACGATACTGATCTTAAAATGACAATTTTACTGAGTGATGATATCCCAGTTAGCCAACGTTCTCGTCGACTTCCTTTCGTAGAGCAAAAAATTGTAGAAAACCAAATTCAGGAATGGTTAAACGCTAACATTATAAAACCCTAGCTGTTCTGATTACGCAGCACCAATCGTTTTATGCAAAAAGAAAAAACGGAGAAAACAGACTTTGTGTAGATTATCGCAATTTGAATAGAAAAAGGATTAAAGATAAATTTCCCTTGCCATTGATAGAAGAAGTGTTAGATAAACTCGAAAAACTCTAAAGTCTACACTTCACTCGACCTTAAAAATGGATTCATTACCCATGGATTCTAACAGTACAAAATACACGTCGTTTTGACGCATGAAGGACAATACGAATTTTTACGTGTTTCTTTTGGATTGTCAAACAGTCCAAGTGTATTCCAACGATTTATTTACACTGTCTTCCGAAAACTCGTACGTGACAACATTCTAATTGTGTATATGGATGAGAGAGAGAGAGATCTGCTCATTCCATCACAAAATGAAGCAGAAGGTTTAAATAAATTACGACTAGTTCTCCAAACAGCTGCAGACTTCGGTCTTGAGTTAAACTTAAAGAAATGTAATTTCTTACAACGCAAAATAGAATTTCTTGGATACATAATCGAAAACGGAACAATAAAACCTTCACCATCTAAGACACAAGCTGTCCAAAACTTTCCACAACCTCAAACCCCGAGACAACTTCAAAGTTTTATAGGATTAACAAGTTATTTCCGGAAGTTTATTCCAAATTACGCTCGAATTGCAAGACCTTTAAGTGATCTTCTTCGTGATAATGTTAAATTTAAATTTGGCCCTACAGAAATAGCATCTTTTCAAGAATTAAAAAAACATTCTTTCAGAGAACCCAGTTCTCCATGTTTTTCAACAAGGTTACCCTTTAGAACCCACACAGATGCAAGCTCCCTAGGTTTTGGCGCTGTCCTATTACAGAAATCTGATGATGGACTATTTCATCCTCTCTCTCTCTCTATCCATTATTTTAGTCGCAAAACTACAGTTCAACAGGAAAAAAAATAGCAGCTATGAATTAGAAGTACTAGCTATTATTGAAGCGCTGAAAAAGTTTAGAAGTTACCTGTTAGGTACAAAATTCAAAATTATCACAGACTGTGATGCATTCCAAAAGACAATGCACAAAAAAAGATTTGTCTGCTAAAATTGCTCGTTGGGCGTTGATGCTAGAAGAATTTGATTATGAAGTCGTCACAGACCCGGTAGACAAATGAAACACGTTGATGCATTAAGTCGTTACCCCATTATGATGATTTTCTCCCATGATATTACACAAAAGATTAAACAAGCTCAAAATAAAAATGAATTCATTTCATGCACAAGACCATTTTGCTTCTAACAAAACTGAATCTATTGTTTCACAATAATTTTACATTCCCAGACTCACGAAAATTTTTCAGGATGTAATTACAAACTGCGTCCCATGCATGTTATCCTCACGTAAAACTAATAAAATGAAGAAGTGGTGTACACATTGAGAAGCTACCATCACCAAAGCTATTTGTTATTTTGTATTTTCCTTTTTCTCGCTTTTTTTTGTATTATTTCAGTTCACTTTGTTCCCCCAGCGCCGAGGACGGCGAAGTCATCAGGATGCCCGTGTGGATGTCAGCTACTCGCAGACCACTTCCGAAGCCACGCATGAACTGAAGTGACTCGAGGCAGTCAGCCGAGATTGCGAGACAGTCCCCTTCCCGCCGCCATAAGCACAAGATGAAAAACCCTAACACGCGTGATGTTTAAATCTAACTATGTAAAGGCAGATAGCCTTATTCTCTTTACCTGTGTGTCCGTCTTATAATGTCCTTTATTTTCTATATTAAAGTAATTAACTTAAGAAGTCTCCCTTTTGAAGTGTTTAAATAACGGACACACT
>BMAU01018057.1:0-14934 GCA_019973935.1 Trichonephila clavipes | reverse complement strand
TACGACTTCCTATTTTCTGTGTAAGTTGCAAATAAGTTTTGAGTTCAAAATGGTCAAAAGCTATGCATTTTCTTTTTTCCTCTCTATCTTATAACATTTTTTTTTACTTATTACAAAAATGTTTGCTCTTTATACAGTTAAAGCTAAATAATAAAATGATAATTACAATTTTACTCTGATTCTACTAAATTCTTCACATAAGAGAGAAATTAAAGGTAACTAATAAAAGTTTTATTTTTAGTATGTTTATTGATCGTTTTTATTTACTTTTATTTTTAATTTCTGGATCTGAAAATTTTTTATTTATTGCTGATAATCATATTGTTTCAATATAGTTAAATTTGTTAAAATTTCTTTTTTTAATAAATAAATTGATAAATTGTTTTGCATTTTAGCTTTTACAAACGTACAAACAGACAATTTGCATCCCCCCCCAAATTAACTTAATCATACAATGGATGTTTTCGTTATTAATTAGCTATAATTCTGAAATTAATGAAACAATAATTTGCTTGATTTTCATTTAACACTTTATCCCTGTTTTTAAGTTATTTTTCTGTGCTATTTTATGCATTGATGTCAATCATATTTATTTACAATATATAATTGTTAGACACTTTTATTTTTTGTAAACAAATTATTTTGGATGCCATACTTTATTAAACACATAAAATGTGATCTATGCGTGTGTAATGAATCTTTTTTTGTTAATAGTTGTGATAAGATAAATGGCCCAGTAGAAAAAAAAATTTATGAACATACTTTAGACGCAAGACATCGTTAGCATTAGTTGCAAGTAAAGATCAAGGGAAAGAGACAGAATAATCATCTCATACTCTTCTTTGCTAGTTAAATAGAATGTGAAAAATAATAATAAGTGATAACGCATGTTAAGGAAATGAAAAATAGGTAAAATCCTCTAGAGACCCACTGCTGTTTTACGCCAAAATTTTTCGCCAAAAGCGCTAAATTGAAGGTTTTCAAAAGGCGTCAATGAGGAAAAAAAAAAAAAAACTCTTGGGAAGGCGCGTCAGTCGGGGATGAAATGGCAAATTCTCCCAAAAAGATGATAAAGCAAAAAAACGATATAAATGAAATTCATTTAAAAAGCATTCTAAAACCAGTGTGTACAACATGATTTACATTTTTAAAAAAGGACGAAAGGGGCGTTTCGCAAATATAAAATTGAAGAAAAACATGAAATCAATCATTTTAAAAATTTTTAAAAGGCACTTACCTTACGCTTGCATTTAGCGTCATGTTCCGTTGGTGGATACACCCTTGCGATGGATGCAAGGGAATTCATGAAAATTGTCATCCACCAACTTGTGACCTGTTCTTATTAACTTTCAAGTCATTCACCACCTAACGCGAGCATTCATGCTCTTGCCAAACCAATATCTGGTCAAACGCAAGATAATTATTATAGCAAGTTTGCTTTTAAGCTAAACCAAGTGCCCTTTCTCACACTCAGAACAACGTTGTGGCGATTATCTTTCGACTGGTTGCGGCAACGCCATTTCGTAGCCGTCAACCGTTCCCTTTAAGTTCTTACAAACGCATATTTTTATTAAACCTCGGACATTCATAACGAAGCAATTAAATTAGCTTTCATACACCATTCTAATGTCTCTTTCTTCCCCTTTGTGCCCAGGAGCACAAAGAAACCTGTCGTAGCCTCACTTTCAATTAATTTCCTTTCACACGCCATTCTTAACAACAACCTGTGGAGAGCAGACCTTCTGAAACGAAGTCAAATGTCAAAATGACGTTTTTTCGGAAAAGGCGAAAAACGTACTTTTTTAGGGTTGCCATTTTTTAGGTGATTTGAAAATCCAAATTTTTGGATGAAATGGAAGGGTTACCATATTGTAACCTTTATCGCTCAAAATTTGGCGACAAAAAAATTTGGTGACCAAAAGTGGGTCCTCCTAGGATTCAACCGAGTGGGTGAGCCACGGGCGTAGCTACCGCCATATCAGCTGTATCAATGACACGAGGGTCCCAACATGTGTAGTTACAGTCCCACTAAAAGGGTTCCCCTATCTAAAAAAGGGCCTTAAAGGAATTTTGATACAGGGACCCGTCAAAGCTAGCTTTGCTAGTGGTGTAAGCTAATTATTTTTTCTAGGAATACCAAGTAAATGAAAAAGTAGGATTTAATCCTTTTAATGTAAGAAATAAATAGATACTGATGTTTAGAAAAATGATACTTCCAATTGAGATACACAGAAGAAATATGTAAGATTTTTTTAGAATTTCAATTATACTATAATATTAAGTGAGATTTATATATATGAGCTGTAAGTAAAAGTTCTGTCTTTTTTCAGTAAGAAAAAACAAAACAATTTTTTTGGTTTTTATTTAAAAATTAATCAAAAATAGAATGTCCTTTGTTAGTTACAACTGTCTGGTAGTTTATCTGAACCCTGGAAAAGAAGTCCTTTATTTTGGAGACAAAAGTATTCTTCCACTATCCTTTGGACACCCTCATTATATTTATGTATTCATTTCCATCAAAAGAAAGTTTTGCATTGACTTGAACATATGATAGTCAATGGTAGAATATCAAAAATATATCCAGATGCAGATAAAGTTTCCCAGCCCTACTCTGTAATTTTTTTATGCAGTGTTTCATGCTATATGTAGTCTTGGGTTGTTGTGATTAAGAATCACACCCTTTCTGTTGAGCAAAGATGAATGTTTTTGATGAATTTCTTTATTTAAAACATTCAGTTAAGAACAGAAACGACTGTTTAATTTTCTTTCAGCAACTCAACACAACAGAACCTTTTCTAAGGCACACCATCTTTGGATGGGGATGTTGGAGTCACCCCTTTGTAAAGATATGCTTCTTTTCTAACCATATGTGTATACCCTATCTACTTTTTTATCTCCAGTCACCAAGTTGTCCAAAAATGATGCATTTTGGGAGGAGCAAGATTTGAAACCTGAATCAAAATTCTGTTCATTAAATTTTTTTTGCTTAATTCATGTGGCTCGCAAACAGAGTTTGGACATGAAACCAAGTCTTTTAATGTAATGCTAAGCAGTAGTCTGATGAATTCCAAGCTTGAAGCCTACTTCTGTGGAATTTTAAAGTGAGATTTGCCCTGATTATACTGTTTATCACTTCATGAATGACATCTGATTGCTTTGCTGATCTGGATTCTTCTTTCAAAGAAAAATCACCTGAATGAAATTTTGCTAACCATCTTTGGCATGTTACAGCTCTTACTGCTTCCTCTCCAAACACATCACACAAGGTTCTTTTTGCCTCCATCGCATATTTCTCTTTTCGAAACTCAAACAACATGCAATGTTTGATAAATTATATTTCAAAATTATTCTAGCCTTTATTATTAATCTACTTAATGCTTTGTTTAATTACAAAAAAAACTATCTAAGTGGCACCTCTGTTTTTTAATTCTTGGCATCAACACATCAGATCGTGCTGTGAGATTGTAGTAATGGACATATTGTCTTGAAAAATTCCTTGGTTACCTCAAATGTAGGTAAGTTTTGTTTTATATTTCTTGTTAATTCTTTTTGAAATTTTTTTTAATAATTATCTCTGTTATTGAACATTCTATTTTCAATATTCATCCCTTCTTTTTCTTTTTCTTTTGTGTTCATCCCATGTGTAGATATAGGCATAATTTTCAATGTGGTTCTTTTTTCCTATTATGTAGAAAACTTTTGCTGAATGAGAAGGTTGGATCCTATAAAGCATTGCTTCACCCTATTTCACTGTCCTAAATCAGTGACATCTTTAATGCCGTATCACACGTACACTTTTCAGTCAATTTTTCGTCCAATTTGTGCAATTTTTACTCAGTGCTATAGCAACGGCTTTCGAGCAGCTTTTTGCTAGTGAGCTCAAAAAATTGCTTGAAATTCTAACGAGTGGGGTTCTTCAGCGCCCCACATCATAAGCAAGATGGCGGCTTCAGTTTCGTCTAATAAATCAGAAATGCTGTATAATATTTTAATAGTGTATAATATTTTAACGGCGTATAATATTTTAAAACGGATTGTGCTCAATTTCTGTTTACTGCCATCAACAAAAGGGCAAGGGAAATAAAACAAATTATTTCAGATGTTTGTTTTCCGAAGTAGAAAAATAGGCGAGAAATTTTTCAATGTGGAGATAGAGCACGGCCAACATCAGAGCATGTAGTTTTGTTTACGGCAACCATCCCCCTAAGTAGGACAAAAAATTGCTTGAAAATATTGTACCAAAAATATACGTGCCTTTAGAAATCAACAGTTATCCATTTCATTCAATGACTCTTTCTTTCATTGCATTTTTAAAGCTCCATATTTAAGATTCTTGAAAATTTGGTGTTAACCAAACTTTTTTCAGTAGGATATTCTTTTGTATCATATATTTTATGCCTATATTATGATTATTTAAGCATTAAATGAGGCTGATTTAAACCAGTTCTGAAATAATAATTATTCAAAATACGTAAAAGGAATAAGAAAGTTATACCAAAACAAAACTTGTCTTATTAAGGAAAACAAAATTTTGAATAAAAATTAAGGACTTAAAATTAACCTACTTATTGCAACATGGTAGACTTGAAAAGCATTTTGAATAACATTTTATTTCATTTTTTACGCAAAGACCATTTTTATTTTGTTACTATGTTTTACGCATACATTTAACGAATCCTTCGCTGCTTCTATTGGAATGAGCAATTTCAAATAACCGAAGAGGAATTTCATGAACAGGAATAACTTTAATACTAAGCAAGTTCTTAGGCTTGAAGTAAAATGTTATTTCACATATATTTGCTTTAAGGGGCTGCACACCCATGTGACGGCCTGTTTTTCGTGCCTTTTTAGGGATTTTTTTTGCTTTTTTTACAACCAGTAAAAAGATAAAACTAAGTTTTTTACCATGTATTTATATGTATTTTAAGAGTAGTATATAACTATGTTGCCAAAAATATCCAATATAACGAGAGTTATAGCGCTCTGAACACTCCCGCCTCTAAAAAATGGATGCTCACTTCCTCCACAATTCCGGCTGATTGGTTTATTGGAAATAATTAATGGTGTATTAATCTATAAGCTTAAATGCACAGAATAGACTATACTCAATTGAAAATATCAACAAATAGATTTTTGATAAACCTCTGAAGAAAAGTTTCGAATTTCATCGGGTTTTTTGTTATGTGTTTGCTATAAAAAATAGAAACCTTTTTAATCACACACACACATTTGGTGCGTACATTTGTGTTGAGACTACCTTATAAATTTTAAGTCATTAGGTCAAACCGTTCTTGAGATATGATGGAGGGAAGTTTGGAAAACAGTTTTGAGAAAAACGCGTTTCAAGTCCGATTAAAACATTGAAAAGCTTAACTTAGTGCTCGGAACAGCTGCTGTTCTAACACCTGCTTCATTTTAATGACTTTGAATTTTAAAAAATCACTTTAGCACCATATTCTAGAGATGTTAAGAAAGCAATTTATGAAAAAAATTGATTTGGGTCACATGGATGTACCCCCTTAAAATTCCTTCAGATGTTCCAAGTCCATAGAAACCATCTTTCCCACTTGTTATTAGTACCATTTTTTATTCATTCAGAAAAAATCATACATTTCACAATAATGCCTTTTTTTTAAAAAAATTTTTGTTTTCTCTGGCAAGGTTCACGAAGGTGGATATGCAGTTCAATTTCATAACGTGAAACGCTTTTGTATTTGGTTGAAAGTGCTTTTAGAATTCTATCGCATCCTCCATGTCCAATAGCCAAATGAGCTCCATGAAGTACATAAAATAACTCAGAATTCGTGACATAATACTTTATAGAAGTGCTTCTCAACCTTTTTATCCCCGTGGACCGGTCAATGATAATTTTACCGTGGCCCTCTGAGGTTGGAATGTTGTTTATATTTTAAATTGTTTTGAGTTAATAATTTTATTTTATTTCAACATACCTTTGGAATAAAATTCGGCTACTCTAAATAATTAATATAAATTGATTTTACATGAAATATAAAGTGATTTTCATGCAATGTCAAAAAACACTAGAGAAATACTACCCAGTAAATAAAATAGAAATAATTTAATACTCCCTTGAGAGGATCCATTTGATCCATGAAACGGTGGTTGGGAACCATTCTGTAGAATATTGATGTTACAGGTTACATGAGTTTATTTTTATTTTCCCAAACATCACATCATAGCTATTCAGCAACCAATAGGCCCTGGGTTCCTTTATAGTAGTCATTTTGGCTTTTTGTCAATCAGTAATTAACTTCTAGTTAGTAGTTTCAGGTAAAAAAAAATACTTTTTCTTTTTATTTGCAGACTCAAAATGTTTTTCATATGAGGAAAGATATTTTACTTAGATATGTGGGAGACAACAAGGGGTCCAAGACGTTTGTCTTACTTCACTTTTATTTTAAAATTAAACAAATTAATTAAAAAAGGTAGCTATTTTAACAGATAAGTTTGACGATGATATGCAGAAGGTAACGCCTGCTCGCGCACCTCTCTCGTTCTCCTTTCTCCTCTCTTAAAAGTTTTGATTCTACCTTCACTAGTTCAAAAGTTTCCACAGTTTCAGTTCTTTTTTCACTTAGCTGCGCCTGCGCTCGAAGACTGCTTGGCTTTGGCTGCATGCCACAACGGCCAGCCTGACTGTCCGCTGTCCGCAGCGGTACGTATACCTTTTTACCTTTTTCATCGAGACCAGAGGAGAATCTGAAACATACAAAAAAGACGGAACAGACAAGGACTATACGACAAATACATAGAGATTTAACATATCATAATTTTTTTCTTGAACTAGACAGTTTTTCCATCATGTGAAGGCACCTCTTCGACATCCGGAAGGCTCCACGGGAAAACATTGTGTTTCACAGGCATAAGAACGCGCCTTTTTAATGAGTTCTTTATTGAACGCATCGATATGTTCCTCTCCTAGAGTTCTGAACGTCTGTTCAAAAACGATTTCTTTTTCCTTCGTTTCACTGCCAGGGCTCAAAGATTTTCCGGAACACAAACCGTCGATGTTTTTACTCTTCATAGGTAAAAAGGGGTAGGTGAGCGGGAGATAAATTCCACGGAACTCGTTTTCATGGCACCCCATTTGCTTTCTTACACAATACTATATCAGAACTTTTTTCTCTTATAATACCTCACCTTAACTTAAGTACTCTTAATTTTATTACATTTATAATCCTTAATTAGAGAACTGAAATCATTTCTAGTATTAAAGTTTTTAACATGTGGCAAATCATAACTAGAGTTTTCTATCACATTTGAAACAGAAACATTTGGAAAAGAAACACCAGAATCTGCACTCAAAGAGGATCCACTTTCACTCAATAAAACATCGCTCTTTGCGTGGCCTAGTTTCTGTTTACCACACTTATGTGGTAAGCAGAGTTGCACACAGTAAATAACCTGAATATCAATAATGACCAAATATGCCCTTGGAAATTCTTTATTAAGCATTAATAATTCAATAATGCACGTTTATAATTCAGAATTCATAAAAAAAGTAACTTCGGAGCATAATGGCAAAAAAATATTTCCGAGCCGACAATGCATGTTTCCAGTAAAATCCGCTAATAAGATAGCGAGTATCGAAAAGTTTGGAGAGAGAGTGAACCCAAATCATAACTTCTCCCTTTTTATATTTATCATATCGGAAGTTACCGCACTCCCCCGATACTTCCGATCACGTGATCAAACGTCACGGAAGCACGTGACCAAACGTCGAGTCAGGAATGATCGTTAACCGACCATTCAGCGACCAGTATCCAAAAGGGGATGAGACTATTTACCTTTTTTGGTAACAAATGCCCCTCCTCATCACATGAAACATGCAATATCCGCTCAGAGTTCACAAGTTAATTATTTAGAACTATACATGTCGAGAACAAACACTTTCTACATTGAATTTAATACCAAATACCTTGAACAATATATAAATAGATACGAAAATAGATTAAATATATACATTTGAACAGTTTGAAGAACAATTGTTATACCACCATTTTATAACACATATTCCCATATCTATATTCAAAAGTTCATAAATAGATAAGTGAGAACTGTGTGATCTGGATCACTATGCCATCAATATCAAATATTGTACACCCATTCTGTACAAAAAAAATATGAATAATGCAATATTTACACATAAGAATTATACATTTATCAATACATTTAATTCCTTCATTCACACTTCTTTACAAACATGCATGCATGGCGCCATGACTTCACACATTCATTTATCCCAAATACTTTCATTACAATAAAAACATGATAATGATTTAACTATATACACTAATGATCATCAAGAAAACTATTTTTAAATGATGGTACAAATTTATCCCAAATACTTTCATTACAATAAAAACATGATAATGATTTAACTATATACACTAATGATCATCAAGAAAACTATCATTTTTAAATGATGGTACAAAACAAGCAACATCAATATTTACATGCAAAATTGAAAAACCACTTGAACCATTAACAATTATTCAAGAAAAATTCCTGAAGTTAATATCTCAAAAATTCACAAGAGTTAAAAAAAATAAGTTAATACACAAAAACATTTTCAACAAAATTATTTAGTTCGTTTTGTGTTAAGGGCTTCGTAAATATATCTGCCAAATTTGCTTTACTTTTAACATATTTCACCTCAAATAAATCCTTATAGAATAAATCTCTTACATAATGATATCTCACCTCTATATGTTTTGTGCGGTAATTTTCAATTGGCGATTTGAGGAAATCTATAGCTGCTTGATTATCTGCCAATAAAACTGATTTCTCCTTAAATGTTCGCCATGTAATGGGAGCATTCTCTAAACAAATAAATTGGCCACCCATCGAAACTCTGTCATCTCTATTTGCTGCAAAGTCTGCATCCGAAAAACCCACTATATCAATATACCTACAGTTTAACCTTAATTTATAATGTTTAGTTTTGTTAACATACCCAAATAATTTTAACAAACCATACCAATGGTCAAGACACCCGGATCATTTTGAAACTGAAAAAATGTTAACTGCGTATGATATGTCGGGCCTCGTTCGACCTGCAAGAAAAGACAAACAGCCAAGAACATTTCTATATGGGATTTCCCTCATTTCTATTTTTTCATCATTTGACTGTGGACATTGGCGTTTACTGTATTGAATTCCCTTGGCTATCGGTAAAGAGGAAATTGGGATATTCAAATGCTCGTATTTTTGTATATCTCATCAATATATGGTATTTGATAGATTAGCATGCATTCATCCGTTTTCCTCAATTCAACTCTAACAGCCTTTTAGTCTTACCCATAATTTTTAAATTAAATTTTCCCTTTAATTTAATTAAAACATCGTCAATATCTTTTCTGTCTGTCCAAAAATAACAATATCGTCTACGTATACAAGGAGAACAATAGAATTCCCAAAAATAAGTGCAATTACACCAGTTTAGTTTCTGTAAACCAATTTCATTTAAAACATTATTTAATTCAAAATACCAAGCTCTACCGCTCTGATGAAGTCCGTATAAAGCTTGTTTTAGTTTGCATACTAAACCTCTTTTTTTTTCTATATACCCTTGAGGTTGCTTCATATATACCTCCTCATTTAATGGTGCATAGAGATAGGCTCCAGTGACATCACATTGAAAGTGTTTCCACTTCAGCCACACTACCAATAAAGAAAAAAATAATCTTATCACTGAAAAATTAACGACAGGAGAAAAGTCTCATCGTAGTTTTCACCTTTAATCTGTGAATAACTTGAGCTACTGAAACCTAGCTTTTATATCCGATTACTTTTCCATTTTCATCCCGTTTCAAATTATAGACCCACCTACAACCTAATAATTGCTTATCAGGGGTAATTTTTCGTTAATTTCCATACATTTCTTAATTTAAGACCATCAAAATTCTTCATCCATTGCCCTTCTCCATGATTCCTGTTGGGGGTTTTCCATCTGTTTAAAAGTTCTAGGGATTAAAATGTCTAGTCATGCATTATTTTTAACTTTTAAGACTCTGGACACCTGACACACTGAGTTTGTGGATTAGCTATTCCTTCGAAGGTATCCTTCCCTTTAAAAACTAAAAATATTTTCATCAAATTCTAAATTTCTATCATTTGCAATATTTTTAATTTCATTGCAGGATCTTAACCTTGTGATTTTCCCACTTCATAGAAATAAATGTCATTTCTAGAACCATCAGCTGTGGAATCACTACACGTTTCCATGTAGTTTTTACAGGAACTGTGGAATTTTCGGTTCTACTTAAATTTTCACCCTCAGTTTTTGAATCTGAATCTTGTGGTAAGGAGATAGGTATATTATATGTACTCTTTCATCTTCATCGGTATCATCATCATGAATTCTCTCCAGACACTTCGTAATCAGAAAACTTTAAATTTGGGGACGCCAGCACCGCTCCACCATTACTCTGTTGAGGTTTCTGGAAACGAACATTAGAGGTTTCAATAACCTTTGAATCTTCAGGTATCCACACTCTGTATCCTCTAGTTTCTAGAGCGAGCCAACTAATATACCCTTTTAGCTTTGGGGTCCAGTTTTCCCTTAAAGGTCTAGGTGTTCCACATACAAGGTAGAACCAAAAGAAAGTCTTAGATGTCCTAATTGAGGGTTTTTGATACCTATATAAAGTTCAATTTGGAGTAAGAGTTTGACCAGAAAGTGACATAACCTGTTCCAAACATACAAAATATATACACCTTCAGGCCAGAAACTCTTTATCTAGTCCACTTTCCGATAGCACTGTCCTAGCTCCGTCAATTACCGTTCTGTTTAGACGTTCTGAAGCGCCATTTTGTTGTGGCGTATAAATGTTAGTTTTTCGTGTTTGTATACTTCTTTCTACAAAAGTCACTTAAAAATACTAGCGATGAACTCTCCACCAAAATCCGTTCGAACAGCTTTTTAACTTTTAAATCCAGCTGTCTTTCAGCCCTTATAATAAATTTGGCTAAAATATCATAAGTGTCCGATTTATGACACATAGGAAAAAGATAAACATTCTACGAGAATAATCATCAAGTACTGACAAATAATATTTTTCTCCTCTCTTCCAATTACGTTAGCTGGTCCCCAAACATCGCAATGCAGTAAGTTTAAAGGCGCTTTGGATCTTGTAGCATTCCCATAGATTGAAAAGAAACCCTTTTGTATTTATTTAACCTGCATGGTTCGCACTCAAAATTAAATATTGGCCTTTTAATCTTCGGTAAAACCCTCACACAGCATTTAAACGACTAGTTTTTAGAATATAATCAACATTTGCATGACCAAATCTCTCATGCCAGATCCTTAAAGTCATTTGGTTTTCCCTAATTTTAACAGATTTTCAATACTAGATGCATATTTTGCTCAACGTCTGGATATGCATAATACAACTCCTATTCAAGATTAGCCTTAAAATTTGTTTTATTTCCTGCATATACTTTAATTTGCCCATTTTTACCAATATCATCAAATTTTAACCCATTCAGGTCAAGCATGGGACCAGACATTAAATTTTTTCCTTAATTTACTAGAGAAGAACACATTTTTAAGTAAGCATTCATGATCATTAAAACCAAATTTTTACATCACCCTTTCCTTCTATGGAAAATTCGACACCATTTATAGCTAATAGCACCATATTTTCATTAACATTTACAAAAATTAATAAATAAGTCCCTATTGTTTGTAAAATGATTACTAGCAGCTGTATCCACAATCCAAGTGTCTTTGCTAACATTACAGCTCAAATTAGCCTCAGCAAGAAAAAGACAATTTACTCTTACCCTGATTTTGATGTACTACAGAATTTGCTGAACCATGGTACCTGCTTAGTTCATTTCGGTCCTTGAATGAATAGTTTTCTGTCCCGTCTACCACCTCGAAAGGAGTTATAATTGAATTCATCACTTGTCACAGAAGACCCAATTGGTGAAGACACACGCGGATGTTGACGCAATTCTGGACCCGCTTTTCTATACGTCCTGGATCGTCGATTACGTACTGATGCAGCAGTACCATTGCGACATTCCTCCTAAAATGTCAAATTGCCACAATAGTGGCACTTTATTTTCGACTTCTGCACACTAAACATTTCATGTTGATTCCTTTGTAGATTCAAAACCATCTCGGAAATCGATTCTGGTTTCTTCCATAATCAACTCCAACAAAACATCTTTATATTTAAAGGTTTCATCAGTCCATCGGAGAATATTTTGTACTATAGAATCAAATTTTGATGGCAGACATTTTTAGTAATTGGTAGCATTGGTACGTTTCACTCCATGGGTTTACCCATTTCCTCTAATTGGTCGCATATTCTTTTTAATCATGAATAGAATATGTTCAATTTTTCATTAGGCTGGATTCTGCACTGAAAAAATTCCCCAAAAAGCTTCAGATGATAGGATCTGTTGTCGGGTCGGAAGTTATCCCTCAACAATTTCCAGGCTTCTACGGGATCTGTTACGTTTTCAATAATACTGCGATACCAGTGCTGATATTCAGATACAAGAATAGATAAAGCTAACCTTTGTCTTATATTAAAATCCTTTAATTCTCGCTTATTTTCTTCTTTACCATCGGGAGCAGTTTCTTTGCCAGCTACAAATTTCAAAACAGTTCTTTCATGCAACAAAAACCGAACATCCGTTGACCACGTAGCGTAGTTGGAACTCTCTAACGGTTTTATCTGATAACTCGAAACAGCCATTTCAAAGTGACAGTGACCAAAAAATTATTCTAAGCGGCGAAATCTGCTGCCCCTCCAGCTCAGCAAAAGTCCGCAATTCACTACGGCAAAAAAGAAAACTTCAGGTTATAGCATGTCAGCCCATAACCACTTTGTTTACACACTTATGTGGTAAGCAGAGTTACACACAGTAAATAACCTGAATATCAATAATGACCAAATATGTCCTTGAAATTCTTTATTAAGCATTAATAATTCAATAATGCACGTTTATAATTCAGAATTCATAAAAAAGTAACTGGAGCATAATGGCAAAAAAAAATATTTCCGGAGCCGACAATGCATGTTTCAGTAAAATCCGCTAATAAGATAGCGAGTATCGAAAAGTTTGGAGAGAGAGTGGACCCAAATCATAATTCTCCGCTTTTTATATTTATCATATCGGAAGTTACCACCTCCCCGATACTTCCGATCACGTGATCAAACGTCACGGAAGCACGTGACCAAACGTCAGTCAGGAATGATCGTTAACCGACCATTCGTAGCGACCAGTATCAAAAGGGGATGAGACTATTTACCTTTTTTGGTAACAGTTTCTTTATTTCAGAATATACACTGGGATGTATAATAATTCCTTCGGTCAAGGTCGGTGATATTGCCGTTCGAACACTTAGACCGGGAGAGTGTTGATTAAGAGAAAGGTTTATCGGTTTAACTTCTACCATACGCTGTTCGCCAAAACATGAACTTAATGTTATTATTTCTTCGGAAGGTGTTTGCACTCTAATTAGTGAGGAATTTAAAACTGGGATCTGGCAACCTGAATCGATCAAGGCTGTTACGGGCTGATTTTCCACAAAAATGTTTACATATTGAAGATGAGCAAATTCACATCGTTTTGTTTTTCGCTCTCGACTTTCAAAGTATTCACGTTTATTCTATTATGGATGTGGCTGTTAGATTCTTTAGGTTTAAAACGCTTCCTCACAGTCTCTTGTGTAATGAGATGAATCACACCACGCATAAAGCAATTTTTATTTTCTCTTTCAAGATATTGGGGATAGTTCTCTTTAATCTTTGGTTTAAAAAGATTTTGTGATCTATTTTTAAAGGGGTCTTCGGTATATCCATAAGTAATAGAATTTCTTTTATGTGATCCGCTTCTAGATGAAATATAAATATCGCACTTTAGCTAAATCAATAGGCCTGAACCAATCTTTCTGCTTCTCGAATGCCAATATGAGTTGCAGTTTCTTTAAAGTTTCAAATAATTTATCAGAAATTATAAGATCCACACACTCTGAGATTCAAAAAAGGAATTAACTTTCTTAACGAACAATAATATATTGGAAGTTTGCCGTCAATCTTGCAGCAGGTGGATGTATGTCTCGCCTGATGATTTTTTGGCGACAGCATTTTTAAATGAGTTTAAACACTCGCGAGGGGTTAATTGGAATTCTCTGAGTACTATAGATTTTGAGTTTTTCATAGTCATTTAATTCCTCTTCTTTAATATACAAAGACATTATGGTGCTCTTTCGCCCAGAAGATTTATTAAAATTCAGATTTATATTCGTCATTTAAGCTTTCTGGTTAAAAATGCGCGTTCTAATTATTGGAAGAACAGATTAAAATTTTCAGATCTGGTGGAACAGGAAGAGATAAAGTTTGAATACTTTTTATCATATTTTTATGTTAGTTTTCCAGGAACTGTTTAATCTTCGACTTTAGCTGCAGGATTTAAACTTAATGCTTTATTTTAGCCGTTTGAAGTTCGATTTCTTTTTCTAATTTTGTTAACCTGAGTTTCGCGAGCTCAATTTTCTGTTTTTTCTTGAAGTTACTTCTCTTTCGTTTTCATGATACTCTCATCTATACAGTTTTGAATTAAAAGTTTTAACGAAATCTGGATCACTTTCAAATGCGGCTACTGTTCTCAATTTTAGTCTTTAGTTTAACTATGGTGTCCGTACTCTCCACAGTACCGTCTAGATCCTCAACAACTCTATGAGATCCTCTTTAAGAGCGTTTTTATACATTTAGAAAAATATGGAAAGATCTACCTTTTTTTTCTAGCTCCCCTTGTTGCTCGCACGTACAATGTATCCAATAATTGAAGAAAATTTCGATTCCACTGATTTCACCTCTTCGCAGGTTATATGTGAGTGGTTCCAACCTCTACACAGGCGGAATTTTCGTCGATGGGTTCCAACCTCTA